>VYXD01008937.1:1612876-1759879 GCA_013397195.1 Hylia prasina | reverse complement strand
ACAGAGCTGGACACAGCACTCAAGGTTTGGCCTCACCAGTGCTGAGTACAGGGCAAGAATGACCTCCCTGCTCCTGCTGGACACACTATTCCTGATCCAGGCCAGGAGCCATTGGCCTTCTTGGCCACCTGGGCACACTGCTGGCTCATGTTCAGCTGCTGTCACCAGAACCCCCAGGTCCCTTTCTGTCTGGTCACTGTCTGGTCTGTCCCCAGCTTGTAGCACTGCAAGGGGTTGTTGTGGTCAAAGTTCAGGATCTGGCATTTGGACTTGTTAAACCTCCTCCTATTGGACTCTGCCCCTCCATCCAACCATTCCAGGTCTCTCTGCAGAGCCCTCCTCCCTTCCAACAGATCGACACACACTCCCAGCTTAGTGTCATCTGCAAATTTACTGATGAAAGACTCAGTACGCTCATCCATGTAATTTGCCCATCTTAGGCTGCAGGAGCCTCCCTACTACATCTCAGGGAGCCTGCTGCTGTTTGGGGAGCAGGAGTGGGTGCAGGTCACCCCAGAGGAGCAGGGTGTGGAGCCCAGCCCCAAACCCCAAACCTGCACCAGCCAGCTGCTGCCAATGTGGCTATTTGGTGACAGGGACAGCAGATTTTGGCACCACCAATGGCCAGCACTGCCTGGCACGGGGGTGCAGAGCTGCCCAGGCAGCAGCTCAGCCTCTCCAGTCCAAAGGGCTGTTCCATTTCCTCCGGCTCACTCAGTCCCTATCAGCTGAGCTGGGTAACAGCCTGGTGCTGCTGCTACTGCCAGAGTAAAGTTCAGCACTGAATCATTAATTAGGATGACTGGATACTCTGGGATTTAAACTAGTGATTAATGAGCCTCTCCAGCTCTAGCTCCATGTGAACAACTATCTAGTTCATGTTATATTTAATTTATTTAAAAAAACCCTCACCAAGGCAGTAAATCTTGCTCAGAAGAATTAGTGGAGAAAGAAATAACACACCACATTTATTACATTGCTTGCAAGATTACATTCACACTCTCTTGCACTAATTCGAATGTCTTCTTTAGAGAGATAATAAAATTTATGGTTTAAGGGTTTCTTTGAAAATCTGTTTTGATTGGAGATGGTGAAGGGGGTAAAGATAGGGTAAAGGTGATAGGGTAAAGAAAATGGGTATGGCAAATAATGTAAAATAATTCAGATGAAGCAAAAATAAAGTGCCTTGTTCTTATTCCTTTTGGTATAAAGCTCCCAAGTCCTTTGTGGTAAGACAGTATATTCTGCCAAACCAAGCAATCCGCTGTTAATTACCTTGCAAAGGAAATTTGAATTGTACTGGCTGCATCATGCAGGTGCTCAGACATTCTGGGTTTCCTGGTGGTTTTTGCTTTTCTTAAGCAAAGGTTACAGTGTGGGGGTGCATGGCAAATGCATTGGAAATACAATTTTGAACTAATCCGTTCAGAGCATTAATCCACTCCTAAGCTCCCTTCGCTCCTGTAGGATACACAATCAAAAGCTGGGATCATGGCTGCTGGGGCAAAGCTTCCCCTCACATCTGCAGGCAGACACCAGCAACTCAAAGGCCACCAGTCTTAACTAATTCCTCTAACTGCTCAGTCATCTCCTCACCAGGAGTCAGTCCAGGGTATCTGCAAATTTCCATATGTTTGAAGTTCTCCTCTCCTCTTTTATCTTTGTCTGAAAGCTGTCAAAAAGCAGCTACAATTTCATAGGGTAATGAGAAAGAGATTAAGGAACGCACACATCTGTCACCTAAATACCTGCAATAAGGAGAACATAAAATAAATAAAATCAGGATGCCATAAAAGCAAACAGCAGCAGCTGAACTGCCAGCCTGGGTGTCTCCTGCATCAGGTTAACTCCTGTACCCCCAGCTGCAGCAGCACCACCTCTGCAAGGCACAGGCCCTTCCACATGAAGGGATGTATCCTGGGATATTTTCATTATGGTCAGGCTTGTGCCCAGGGATGGAGGTAAGAGGGACAAGCCTCCACCCAAGCCCATTCCCCTTTGCAAATGAGGGATAACCCAACCCCCTTGTGGCAGCTGTGCCTCACCTTTCACAGAGCTGAGTGAAAACACCCAAATTTCAAAGCAGCTGCAAAACCCAAAGCAGAGCACATTATAATACACCATTATCAAGCCTAAAATACCCACATATCATTCTTTGAAATTACTCCAGTATCACCTGTGGAAACACTATCAGCCCAGGGATTTCCTTATCTGTACAAGAGATCAACCCAAACCTGGACACAGGCAGGAGAATTCCAGGTTTCTGGGGCACGTTTCCAGACCTTTGAGCTGGGATGTCCACACAGCTCTCTCCACAGGAGGTAATGGAGGTGGTGGAAATGGGCTCATTCTCTCTGTGTTTTAGCAATAATGTCCTGGCAAACCTTGCATTTTCAGCCTTTACTCAGAAATGTTCGAGCTCCTAAATTGGATCCATTATCACCCAAATGAAGACACATACCAGTAAGCTAATTATGTTCCTTACCAAACTCCTGAATAATTAAATATTTTATTGTGATGTTACAATTTGTATTTATTATCCCTTGCTAAGGAGTGAAATTAAACATAACGAGGTCTGTTAGTGCCTGTCTTCAGAGACAAGCCCACATTACAAGCACCTATATCATTTGCACCAATGGTGATTAATGGGTTTAATTTACTTGACTTGCATATGTTGGAATTTGTGAGGGGGAGAGAGAAGGAAAGTCGGATTGTTAAAATCCTTTTAATTAGACTAATAATGCCAAGTTTGCATGTGTTAACTAGGGTGCACTATTAATTAGTTTCAGTAGGCTGTTTTCTGAAAGGTGGCACTGTAGCATTCAGGCCTGTCTTGTGATCCCAGGAGAGCTCATAAGATGACAAACAGAGCATGACATTACACATAACTGCAAACAAACAGCCTTTAATCTTTCTGGATGAAGAATTGGGGGTAATTGATGGGCAAAACACTTGCTGCACTCTGGCTGCCTCTGCCTCTCTTTGCCTTTACTGGGTGTTATTCATTCAGCTACAGCACAGCCTCCACAGAGCAGCCCATCCTCAGCAGTGGTAAAGTTGTAAGGCACTTATGGATCTCAAGCCCCCAAAAACTGACAGCTGAGGGCTTGTCCACACACAGAGTGCTCAATTCTGGGGTTTCACAGCTAAAACAGCTCTTCCAGTGCAGGAGGCAGCAGGCTGGACAGACTGGTCCCACTGGCAAACAGCTTTTCCTGCAGGTACCTGAGTGCCCTGAGCATCACCCCAGCAGCTCCTGTGCTGGTGCTGGGAGCCTGGGGCAGCCTGGGAGCCTCGAGGCACCACCAGAGCAACACTGTGCTCTGCTGTGGGCTCTGTGCTCACTAATGAGTTGGAATCTATTTAGTCATTGGGAGTTTCTGAACCGTGGGGGTTTGTGGGTCTTTTATTGGAAAGATGCTGCAACACAGATGTGCTCATGGGCAAATCCTGCCTGGGTTCAGGTTCAGAGGACAGGGAGAGCCAGGTGTGCTTCAGGATCAACAGGCTACAGCTCCTAAATACACACCCTGGAGACCATCAGCCTCTCCAGAGCCGTGGGCAGAAAGTCTGCACAAGGGCTCCCTTGCTTACATATTAAAATTAAAAATAAAATAACTGAGGGAGGAATCAGTACAAATCTATTATTAATCTCCTCTGCTGTCTCACAAGGGGCAAACACAGAAGGGAAGGGGCAGATTCTGCCTCTGATCAGGTGGCAGGTCAGGAGAAAAGCACCCAGGCAGAGGCTGGGAAGGGAGATGTCAGCAGTGAGGAGGGCAGGTATGAAGCTCCCTGGCATAAATTTGGCTCCTATTTGCATGGAGATAAGATATACACAACAACTTAAAACAACTTCCCATACAAATTAATCCCATACAACTTAAAATTCCCTTTTGTGAGCAGTTGGCATCATGATCTGTGTGCACCCCCAAATCCCAGGCCTGACCCAAAGCTGCCACCTGCAGCTGGGTGGAGCAGGGGCTTCCCAGGGTTTTTCTAACCCATATTAATCAAACTGTGCCACCACAAGCAACCTTTGGGTTGTTATCAGGCCACAGAAGCTATAAAATTCCTGCCTTTTTACTGCAATAAACCTGGAATTCAGCTGCACTGTCAACAGACATCTGTAACAGTTAGCAGCTTCACTGCCAGAACGGATGTCTGAAGGATTGAAGATTTCAATTTTCACTTGTCTTTCTCTGTATATTAAATACCTGTCAGTGCTCTAATGTGTGGAATTTGCATCCACGTCCGTGGGGACATTTTGAATGCAGAACAAGCAGGGATTGTGCAATAAAGATCCATAGTGCAGACAGGAGCTGTAACAATGGAGGAAAAATGTCTTCAGTGCATTTCTCCTGCAGCTGTCACACTGTTCCCAAGAAATACAGAAACAGACTCACGTCCCTGTAGGCAAAGGAAGTTGTCTCCTGTTGAAGCAAACTGGAGGGGAGAGGAGATATTTTGGTATTGCTCCAGGTGAGGAATTTGGAAGCCAGTGTAACACTGTGGGAGTGGAAAGGTGCATTTTATATCACCCTAAAATCCACATTCATAGCTGGGGAAAGGTGTTTGAAGTCACCTCTTTGAAGGATCACAGGACAAGTGGATGCAGCTGCACAAAGATTGTTTCTACAGATCCCATAAGGCTGGGGGCAACCAGGGTGGATTTGGGACACATGGATCCAGAACAGAGAAAATACTTAAGAACAAGGGATTTGGGGTTGTTTTAATGAACAGAACTAAAATGGCCTCAATATCATCCATTTTCTTAAAAAACTCTACTCCCATCAGACATGCAGAGCCAGGGGAGGAAGGAGAAAAAGACCATACTCTTCATCAGTCTGAACAGGACACAGACACGTGGCCAGGTTTGGTGTTCCCAGGGCTGCTGGCCACGCTTAAGTTACTGCTCTGGACATTTCTTGCTTTGCTGCTCATTTACAGGAATTTCTATCCTAATATCCTCTCTGAAAGCGCCAAATACTTGACGCCCTATTTCTTACAACAACTGCATGGTCTTGAGTTATCCAATGCTCCCAGTTCCTAGAAATCTAAAAGCTAGGGATCTACTAAATGGCCTCCAGTGGACATTTTTTTCAATTAATTTCTCAATTTTTTTTTTTATTATCTTGGTCCTGCAGCATCCTGCAGCCACGAGTTCCACAATTTCTTTAGGAATTTCCTTTTTTACATTTCTGCTCAGTAGTGTCATGTGGTATCTCTCTCCCTTTGTCATGTTAATGAAAAATTGAGACTAAAGTTCCCTGACATTGGTAAAATAGTAAAAAAAGCTATTCTCTTCTTGAAGAGGAGAAACATTTAACTCATAAGACTCGTGACTCAGGGATGCTCAATACATACAAATTATCAGAATAATTAGATGCTTAATGTATGTTCTTTGATTCTTAAAGGAGCAGATATTGAATCTCTGAGTAGGATATCCACCCAGGGATTCCCAGGAAATGAACAGCGCTCTTTAGCATTAAGTGGAGCTCCAAATCCAGACACGTCAAAAACTTCTTTTGATTCATTGCTGAAATGTATTTACAGACAAAATAATTTCCTACATGACGGGAAGCCTATTTAGTGCTTTGATCTCTATTTGGGCAGCATATGATCAAATAGGGATCTGTTCTCTTGATAGAGACATCTAAAGTTTCCCATATTTAAGAATGCTTTTTAGAGACACTGGCCACATTAATTCCCAGGTGTCTCACACTGTACTTTGGTCTCTACAAATTAACTACTATTAACTTAATAAGTTCTAACATTCTCATAAATTAAGGATATTTAATACTTGCCATCCTCAGCCTTTCAGCTCTGCTTGTTAGCAGCCTCTAAGATAAACCTTGTCCTTCTTAGTCCTTTTTTGGGGGAAAAAAAATCTCATTAAAGCCAGGGTCATAAATTACAATACCCCTACTTGTATAGCTGAAGCTGGATGACGTTTGAGAGGAACAGTCAAGCTACAGACAATGGCAAATTCTGTTCTTTGGAGCCACAATAAAAACTGCAAACCTTTTCTCACAGAGGACGTGGAGCTGAAATTGGGTTCTGAGTGAGGCACATCCCTTCGCTCCCTGCTACAGCTGTGCAACTCAAGTATTTAAAGCGTCCTCCCAGCCTTGTAGTCAGTCTGCTTAATTCCCACTAAAGACTTGCTGAGCTGTTTTCAGCCTAAGCAAAGGCAGATCAGGAAAGCAAAGCCTCAGAACTTAAAAAAAGAAAAAAGAAACCCCATCATGTTCCCACTCTCTAAAGCAGGAGCCAGGGCAGATCTATCTTGCAAACTTCACAAAAAAGGTTTGAGGAGCAGGAGTGCTTTCCTGGAAAGGCTGTTGGATCTATTTGCTAATCTACCTGTGCCAGGCAGCCCTGTGCTTCTCCAGCAGAGGCTTTCCTGCATCCTCCCACCCCCATAATTTCATTTTCACTCAGATGAAAGCTGGTACTGTCATCCTTCTGAGGGACTACTCTGCATTGCCAGGTCAGGTGTTTCTGGGGAATATGTATACATTTTTCAAACACTTCCATTCACATTTTTTTCCTCCACTGTATCAAGCTTTCCTGATTCAAAATGCACTGAAACAAAGGGAAAGGTCCCCATGACAGTGGCTTTGGTGTCAGGTTCCAGGTGGAGGCAAAGCTTTGAGGATGAGGCACCTAAGCCCTGAGCTAACTTACTCTGTCATCATCTGCCACACCTTAGAGCTGAGAAAGCCATCAGCAGTTTAGTCCACAAATAAGCAGATGATAAATTAAAGCTGTACCCACACAGAACCATCAAAAATGCTGGGAAACAGTGATGGGTGTTGAAAAAGGCAGGCAGAAGAGAGGAGAGACAGTACCAGAATGTTTGCAAGTCCCTGTTTCTGTGTCTCAGCTGACGTCAGAGCAGCTTGGGGCTGGGCAGGCAGTGCCCAGCAAGGTGAGGGTCACAGCTGAGCCAGAGCTGCACATGTAATTGCCACTATCACAAAACCTCCAGCAACACCTTATTGCATCTATTCTGAACCAGCATCAAGTGACCATTAAGACATTACCTGACAAGTGATGTGTCTGGCAATGCAGTGTCTGTGTACTTCGACTTCCTCCGGTGATGAGTGGGGGAGTTAGTGGCAAATAAACCTATTTTTTTACCATTTACCAACTGCTAGGCTGTGAGCTGGCTTTTCAGTCAGATCTTGTCAGCCTAAATAGCAACACACTCTGAAGTGCTGTTCTGGGATTTGAAAGGAGACACTCCAGATCCTTCAAGGAAAATGGGTTATGGCCGTTCACTGCTGTTACAAGCACATCACTGCAGTTTACACCTGGTGCTTTGCTCACAGCCACTGTTTAAAATCTGCTTTGCAATAAGGAATGAACCTGCACATTTCCCCATAAATATGGATGGAAGCACGTTTTGTTTGGCCCAGGTTCTTCTCCTGGCTGCAACGAGACTTTGGCCGTGACCAAATCACCCATGGCAGGTAGAGACTGCAAAATTGTGATAAAAGATTTCTGGCACAAATCCCACCTTCAAGTTGGGAATCCAAAAGGTTTTCGCAGTGAATATTTTGAATGCTCTGAGGCATTTTATCCCTAGTTGGGATAAGGTGAACTCTCAATCATGCTTGCATAGTAAGAAATGTTTCAGTCCAAGTCTTTAACCTTTCTGATAGAGTTTTGGACTCCAAACCAAGTAAATTGTGGACTGGCAAGTATTTCAAAACACAGTGCTATTTCACATTACAGAGCTGACTTTAATCTTAAAAAAACCCCAACAAAAGTGAAAGTGTGTGCTTTTAAAGAATCTTCAAATTCCAGTAAAAAAGACACATAGTTCAAAAACCAACCACACCAATTCTAGGCTGGACTCTGATCTCCAGGATTTTGTTTCCCAGCATAAGTAAGAGAAATACCAGGTCCTTCCCCATAGATGAGGAAATATGTTTATTTTTAATTCCTTCTGGCAACCAAAGAATACCTATCACAGCTGGAACAAAGACACACAAAAGAAAATACCAGAAGGACGTTATGATAATAAGCTTATTTTCATTACAGTAGGATTATATTTTAAACCTTTCATTAGGCTCTTAAAATTTCAGAGCATGCTTCTCAGAGCCTACATTTTTGAAAGACAAAAGAAAAAAACAAGAAGAAAAAGTGAAGTCTGACTCCTGTGGATGAACCCAGTTTTTCTGCATAGAGAAAAACTTTTTGTGAAGTTACTAAATTATATTCACGGGACATCTAACTCTGATTGTGACTAGAATCATGCATGTCTTCATTTACAAAGTCCTACTGGAGTCTGTGTGTCCTAAGCACAGGCCCTTTGAAGCATTGCTAAGTAGGGTAATTTGATTGCACGAGTTTTCTTGTAAAAATTATTGTCTTTCTGGATGTCTAATTAAAATAAAGACGTAATAAAGAATTTATGGTTTTAATTAGAGCATAGATCTTAAAGCAATTATAATGTGATTAATAATTCCTTAACAGGCTTTCTTAGACAAGATGAAGAAAGGAAGATTTGGGCCCCATGAAAAATCAATATGCATTACTCAATTACATTAACGAAGCTACACAAAGCAGTCTAGGTCCCAATTAAATTGCTCCTCATGTTAAACTGGCAATGGACTCTGTGCTTACTAATGAGTGGTGATCTATTTGTTTAGTCATTGCAGGGTTTCTGAACTGTGGGGGTTTGTAGAGCCCAACACAGATGTGCTCATGGGCAAATCCTGCCTGGGTTCAGGTTCAGAGGACAGGGAGAGCAAGGTGTGCTCCAGGATCAACAGGCTGCAGCTCCAGGTGCTAAATACACACCCTAGAGACCATCAGCATCTCCAGGAGCCGTGGGCAGGTCTGCACAAGGGTTCCCTTGCTTATGTACTAAAATTAAAAACAACTGAGTGAGGGCACAATAAAAATCTACAGCGAATGGTGAATCAAAGCTAGGCAGGAAAGATTATTCCCTGCTTCTCATAAAAGCAGGAGCTCTAGAGAACCTGATGAATGTGCCAGGGAGCAGGTATGAAAGTAACCAAACCCCAACAAACATGCCCACAAAACTTTCTGACAAAAATATATTTTAAAGATCAAGAACATGAATTGATTCAAAAGGGGAGGAGGGAACTCTCTGATAGGCAGGTTTTTTCCTAAAGGTCCAGATGCCAGTTTGGTGAAGCCCAAAGACAGGGATGGCCCAAAGCCATCAGAAAACACCTAGACCTGCCCCTCCTTGTGTTCTTAACCATTTGCACCTGGTTTCTGTCAGGGTCAGGACACTTTTCACACAGTAAAACTGTTCTCTTTTCCCTTAGTTCTGTTTTAGGTCACTGTTTGGTAAATATTGATGAGAGGGGTTTTGGGGGGGGATAAGGATTTAATGTACAGCTTGTGTGTCATCACTGAAATTTATACCAGAAATATTATTTTACCTTTCATTAATAACCTGGCTGAACTGGTGGAGCAGAGAATTGGATAAGTTCATATTTTACAGATCAAATGAACTTTTAAAAAACCAACATAGTTATACATTCACTCATGCAAAGACAGCTCATCTGACCAAGCTGCCCAGCAAATGAAGCCACACTAATTTAAATGTACTGCAGAAGGAAAATGATCTCACACCAAACTTCTAATTTGTCATTCTGTAATATGGATTGTGGCTTGGAAACTCACTAATTGGCCATTAAGAACACATTGTTATAGAGGTGGACTTCTTGGTGTGTGAAGAACAAAACTCCCAAACTTCTGAAAGAAACCACCATTTGCTCCAAAAGAATGTAGAGGACATTGATGTTTCATTATGTTCACTCTCAGCTGTCACAGAACAGAGATTTGCTTTGGCCCTGTCAGCTTGTGTGCATCCCTGAACCTTCACTGCTGTCTGTGAGTGATGCTGCCCTACTGCAGCCACACACAAAGGTAAAGATGCTGTTACATCTACCTCCAGATCTCATTCCCTGGGCACATACTGTGTTCCTTTAAAGTTCTTAAAAATGCCTTTAAAAATGCAGCATCAGATTACTGTATGAGTTCATGGTGATTGCAAAGAATTGCTCATGTTAAGAAAGAAAAGATTCAATAACTGCAATGGGGGAAAAAATAACTATTTTATTCCAAGTTAATGCTGTGATTTCAGTTACTTGAAAATCTGATTCTGAAAATCCCCTAAAACCCTTCAAGAGGAGTCCAAGGTATTCCCAAGATTTTCCTTCCATGTTTTTTGTCTGTCCTGTCTGGGATCCTTGGGTTTTGTGCTCTGTGTGACTGAGGGATTCAGCAGACACAGGACAGGGAGGCACATTTCAATTACAAGGTGCACATCCTGTCCCTGAGGACAACTCCTGGCAAGGTCCTGTGCTCACTCCCCTGTCCCCAGGTACTATCTGTGCTTAACACACCCTTTCCTCCTGTTATTTCATCCCATATCTCTTTTTCCATCAGGAAACTATTTGCCTTGGCATGCTTTTTCATCTTCTCATTTACATGTCTCCTGCAAGACAAACTCCAGCATTGATTTTACCACAAGATAATGTTAATAGGATCAATAAACCACAATGACTACATCAAAGTGTCTGTTCTTCACCCTCCAGGACTGCAAAAGGTGCCTTATGTCCAATACAGCATCTCTCACTCTTCTTGTCTACTCTTATGCATGAGAGACTGTCTGTCTGCCAGGTAGAAAATAAATTACTAGCTGGTCGAAATAATTTAAATTTTAATACTGCTTCAGCACATATAAAATATTACTGATGCAATTAAAAAATAGACAATCAGCTCAATGCATCTTAAAATGGGTGCGGTGTGCCCTGAGAGGAATAAATGGGGTCTGGTGGGAACACTACTGTAAATACAGATTTCTCCTTCATCTAAAGAATTCTCAGCTGGTAAAAATCAAGTGTCCTGTTTCATTCAGGTCAGCCACCATTTAATGATTTTTCTAGGAGGATATTGGAAAAGACTGGTTCCTTACAAGCCAGATCCTCTAGGATGCACAGAAGAGTAATTTTCAACAGAGTAAAGGAAATTATGTCCTCTTTGGAGTCTTGGACTTTGGTTTCTTGCTCCATGTGTTGTTTAAGATGGCTCCTTTCCCAAAAGCCACAAAATAGGAATGATCCTGGTTAAAGGACTGGCCTACAGGTTTCAACAGAAAGTTTGCTCTGGCTCCTTCAAGCACTGTGCACCCCCAGGAAGAACTCACATGGTCCCAAAAGTGGCTATTTTTCATTATTCTTTTTGTTTGCAACCAATATCTGACACTTGAACCCAAGGCATTTTGCAGTAAGAGACCTGAAAGTCAACCTAATTATTTTTCTCTAGACCGTATGAAGTGTTTCAGTGAAATGCTAATGATTTTGTTCAACTTTCACATTTAACTGGCACATCCTGGTGAGTTTGGAGGCATTGTAGGGTCTGGTCCAGGTGAAAGTTGGCCTGGGCAGACACCCCAGGACATCTCTGTGTTGGGGTGAATGGGAACCAGGTTTCTATCTCAAATAATCAATTGTTTCAGTGCCTGATAAGGGTAAGCAGGTGCAACTCTGAACAGGCTTAAAGGTTTACACAGAGGATACCGAGGCAGCCCAGCTGAGAAGCAGCAGCTCAAAGCCATCACCTTCCAGGACACCCTGTGAAACAGGGCTCAGCGCCTTTCCCAGGAAATGGCTGTGAAAAATCCACGTAAAACCCAGCCAGGCTGGGTAAATCAAGCCCAGCAGCTTGCATCTGTGAGACTTTACTGGAGATAACAGCTGAGATTTATAAAGCGTAATTCAGCAACACAGTGCTACCTAAAATTCTTCCCTAAGGGTTCTTGTAAATCCAAAACCTCTGAAAACCGGATTTCCTGACTCTTTTCCTATTGATTTAAGTGGACTATGTTATCCCCAGAGCACTTGAAAGGTCCTATCAATTTTGTTTTTCAGTTTTTTATTTGTACATGCCAAATAAAGCCAAGGCTTTAACATTATACATAATGACAGATTAAGTTTGCTTAAATTTAAAGCAAAGTTCAGGACTTTAAAAACCTAGATGAGATATTATCATCATATAATAGAATGCCAGTTTAGCCCCATAAATATGTGGTTTCTATCTCTCTATTAAAAAAATAGTTCTGGAAACATAAAAAAAAAAGGCCTCTGTACTTGTAGTTAAATATTAAGAGCCCCATTATAAAAATTCTGCTCTAAAATTAAGTTGACAGTGAGAAGAAACTGAGCACAAAGTGCTCAGTTACACCACTGCACATCAGTATTTTGGAGAGGGACTGATTTTTTTTACAGTCATTTGGAGCAAACTCCTGCTCCATGCAAGAGCCAACGTGCATAGCTCAGGTCAGCTGTGTTTGTCTTCCTGAATCTTGAAATCATGAAATAACTTCTGATTTATTCCAAATTTACCTTGGTGTAGAGCTTGTCTACAGAGCAAAACTGGGGAAATGTATCTACATTAAAAGTAGACACTAGCTTAAAATGAATTTGTTGAATCGTATTTACTTTTTTGTAGGGATCATTATTCATGACTAAAAGAACAATAATTTGATTTTTGTTTCCAAAGTGAATTAAGGTAAGCTCAATTAAGTCCAGTCTAATTCTGTATAAGACTGTCTTTCCAGAGATTTAATGCAATTCAGTGAGTTGGTTTTAAAAGATACTGTGGAATGGTTTTACTGAGGGTCTCCAAATTAGACCAGGGACACTATACATACTTAAAAATTAACTTAAACTCTTTTGTGAGAATTAAGAATAATTTTTTGGTCTCATGGATACATTTCTTTTTTTTTTTTTTTTCTTACCATATGAACCTAGAATAGCTGGTTTAAAATTAGAATTAACTGAAGGAAAAAACACTCAAAAGAATCCTGCAGGTTTACTCCTAGTAACGTCCAAGGGAGATGGGAGGACCAGCCCCACGCTGTTCCACGGGATTAGCCAGGTAACTGGGCACTGGGACATAATTTCATTACATAATTACACTTTCCCTTTATTTGCTGTGATGACTTAGCTGTGGGCTGGCTTTCTAATGTCTGCCATAATGGTTTAACTAGCTCTGGGAGCACGAGCAGGATGAAATAAGAACAGACATGATGCATTCAGCCAAAAGGTCAAATCGTGATCTCAGCAAAGCTGAGGTTCCCACCTGGGTGCAAACATCCCACCAGGACCTCTGGCCACAGCCTGGCTCATGGAGCCTCCAAACAGAATTTGGTCAAAGTACAGCTGGAGAAATGACTTTAACCTTTCATAAGTGTCCAGTGCTAAGCAGAAATGAGCAGCTTCCAAGGCAAAATGTCAAAGCAGGACAACTGTGAGCAGGGGGGGAATCAGTGAGGGACATCAAGGCCAAGTCACACTTACCATGACAAACACTGCCATTTCCTTGTCCCCCCCTTCTATAAGTAAACAGACTTTTTGACAATATGGGCAGCAGATTCCTCTCAAAAAAGTCAAGGCTTGCCAACTTACTGCCACTCTTAAATAATTGCAGTAATTGCTTTTCCAAAATTCTTATTTGTATTTTTACTACAAGCACTGCTGAGAAAAATCAGACTTTTCAAATCCACTTCAAAAAGTCGTCTGGATTCCGCTCTCAGGCTCATTACCCAAATGGTTTGGTTCACACAGATTTCATAGCTGTAACCCTTGTCTGAGGATGTGAATGCTCAGAAATGGCAATGAGGGTGAGCAAAGGGCAGAGCTGGTGCAGCTGCTCCCTGGGTGTCTGTGCTGTGCTCCAGCCCAAAAGGAGCCTGCTTGCATGCCAGGGAGGATGTCTTCCAGCTCTGTGGGGAAAAGGCTGATCAAAGCTCTGATTAGAAGGGGATCTCACAGGGTCAAACTGAGCTCCTTTGTTCTTCTGACTGTTTTAAAAAACATTTGCACTCAATAAAGCTCACTCTTCTCTTAAGGACATGTTGGCAATTAAACTCTTGCTTGGCCAGCTGGACCAGCTCTGATTTACTTTAGAAGTGTGGAGGAAAGTGGTGCATCTTGAGTCTCATAACCTGAATTCTCCCCATGTCATTCACTTTTGTTCAAACTGTTGAAGTTTCATTTTAAGTCACTTTTCCATAAAGGCTGGATATGCAGTTTACTGCATATGCATTTCCACAGCCACTCAGCGCACTTATTATAAGCATTTAGACAATTTCTTTATGTCCTTCAGTCAAAACTGCAATAAGAAAGGTAATTTATCTAATTACATCAGAAATGCAGCAGTCCCCATCACTCTTGAGGGTGGCACACTCACAAAAAACCCTTGACTTCAAGAAAGTTTGGCTAGAAAGGAAAATAATTTTTGTGATTATACAAACTCTAAAGACAAAAAAAGTCTGTTAAATGTGCACACAGGGAGGGAATAAGTTGTGATTTTCATAAGTAATGTCAGTTTTTAAATACAGTCCCCATCATTTAACTATTGCAGCTCGCTGAGGATAAAGGGGAAAGCACAAATCCAGTCCAGCAAATTTACAGCAAATTTAAGAAGTGAATCCTGTTTTCCAAACCCTTTCTTTCTCAAACCAGAACCCTAAAATTGTTGATCTGTAGCACCATCCTTTGAAACTAAAAATAGAAAAAAATGAAAAAAAGTTAAAAAAAAGTAAAAGAGAAAAAAGGGGAAAAAAAAGGGAAAAAAAAGAGAGAAAAAAAGAAAAAGCAAAAGCACTGTCTGGAAAGATTTTTTTTTTAAAAACTAATGTTAATTTCAAAACACCCCATGAAGATTTTGTTCACAAAGTGCTCAACAAGATGGAAATGATGCTCCTTCACAAAGTTTACAGAACAATTTAGCCTACTAGTACCAGTTCCTCAAAAGTAGTGATAAAAGAATAGAATTATTCTGAACACATCCCTATTCCCAGACACATACAAAGCTGTTTGCATGAAGCTTCACATCTCCAGCTTGTATTCTCAAGGCCCCACAAAGTTGCTCCTCCAAGGAAGCCACTGCCCAAGGGTCATTGACTGCTCACCACAGAAAGCCACAAGGATCCCAAAGAACTTCAACCACAGCACTGCTGAACCAAATTAAAACCTGATTTTTTTAGAGCAGGACTTGCCTCTTGCTCTGTTGTGCAGGAAGAAGTGGGGCCAGAAGACACAAACAAGGACAGGCCCCAGGTCAGAGAAGGAACCTGGAAGCAAGAAGAAAGTGCTCGCACCCTTTTTAACCTTTATAGGGTAAAGGGTGATCAGGAACAGGGGGATTTGGCCAGACAGGATTGGTCAGATCCCAGATCACTCCCTAACACCAACCAGCACCTGAGGAGAAGGGATTGCGCACCCCAGGCTTCTTCTGGAGGCAGCAGCTGTGGTGTTACCACTGTGGGATCAGTGCACAAGGACTTGTTTCTGCCCCATAGAAGTCAGCAGCAACATTCCCACTGCCTGTGACTCCCAGCATGGGGACAGCTGGGATGAACAGTGTCCTTGGTTATCAGGTGTGGCTGTTCCCTGCACAGAGGGATGAAGGAACATGTGAGAACCAAAGGAGCAGCCAGATGTAGGATTAACACCCCCAGCACAGCCTGAGTCCCAGGGACTGCAGCTCCTGGAGCCAGGCTGTAATAAACTGTGCTGTGACATCCTGCCTTGTGTGCTGCTGCTCTCTGTGCAGCACCACGTGTCAGCCTGGGCAACTCTGAGTGGAATAAAGCCTCATCCAATGCAAGTTTGGTGGTGAATCCAGGATGAAACCTAACTTAGTGTCTAGACAAAGCAGTCCTCTTCCAGCCTGGTTTCACAGAGTGATAAAGTCAAATTGAATTAAATAAATAAAAGTTAATTTTTTCTCTCTGCTTGAGGAACATTAGGTGCTGAAAAATCTGTGATTTATGGAGTGTAAGTAGGCAGTCCACCCATCTTCCCACCAGATTAACATCATCAGAGGATCAGAAATGAAATGCCATATCTTGCACCCAAGTAATCCATTCTGAAGAGGAAACAATTAATTAGTGCCAGGTAATATTGTCACAGGCTGATTAGGTGACACAGTACACTTCCCCAACCAGCTCAGAGCTGCAATGAAGACACAGCAAGATTCCCTTTCACTGAAAGCAAATATTAAAACAACATTCATTATCTTTTCACGAAAAGGAAAGAAAACAATGACCTTGGCAAAATTTGTCTCTCCTTCTCAGTCTTTCAAATAAAACCCAGCCAGGCAGCACTTTTCCCTCAAGCCCATCAGAAGACAAAGCCCCTGCAGAAAGCCACACAGCCTTTTTAACCACTGAAGATGTTTTAAGATGGACTTTTCCTACAGGGATTTCAGAAGCCCCATAGCAGCTGCAGGAGCCAGCAGAGTGAAGCATGGGCCACTGAGTCCAAGAGGGAAGGAGAGCAGTGTACTACAGAGAGCTGCTTTAAACCATTATTGGAGATCTGTAGCTAAGCTCTCCAGTGGCCTGCTTCCAGCTAAAAGGCTTCCACTTGAGTGCTTCAGATCATGTAAGTTTGTTTAAGATGCATAATTCATGAAGGGTACATAACACCATCCTTGAATAACTTTTCACTCGGCACCTGCTTGACAGGGAGAGAGCTGACAGAGCAGTGTGACTTCAGAAATCTGACATTAGCACGCTATGTGTCCCAGCAAGGGACAGGGATCACCACACTCCCTTAACCCTTCTGTGGGACGAATGCCTGAGGAAGCCAATTGTACAATCTCATTCCATGATTAGGGCTATTTCTGTTTGTTGCCATTATCACTGAAATAAAAGAACGACAAATGGTGTGAAGAGTTATAACTACTTGTATTATAGTCCTTGAAGAGAATATGTAAAGAAAAATGTCTGGTTTTATAGGCTTTAAAAACAAATCTATTGCACACGAAGGCCCTGAGTACAACCATCCCCACTCACTCTAGTAGTACCTTGTAACTCAAATAGTCCCACAGAAATCAATTTGGGATTATAGAATGCAAGGAAGGAAAGAACCACCTGGTCTTTTGGTAGCAAAATAAGAAGTGTAAGGAACAGGTCTTCAGCTAAAATTAATGTGATTTGCCCCGTTGTGCCTAATGGAGCTGTGCCCATTCACATCAGCCTGGAGTCCACTGTGACAGTGTGCTGGTTGTAGAGCACTTGGGTTTTAATTACCAATGGTAAATACTATGTCCTTAAACTTTATAGACCTTATATATTTGCCCTACTTTATTTAGTAGATAAAAGCCCAACTGTGGCCTGATAGGCAATTTAGGAATGATTTATGGACTCTGTCTGCTGTTAGTAGCAGTTTGGAAGTTGCTGTGTGACAGAAGAGAGGCATTTTTTTTCTAATTTATTTTGGGAGACAATGATTGGAATAGAACTGTTATATATTGCTTTCCCTTATAAAATTGAGAAATTTTTTTTAGCAAGGCTTTACAAAAAAAAAGAAAAAAATGTAGGGCAAGACAAGATATGAAGAGAACAATGGACACAACAAAAAGAATGTGGGATCTAGTGCATGGTAGAGGAAGGACACACCTTTCATAATTTATGCTGTGGGCCAGCAGTCCCAGCAGTGAGCCTTGTCCCACTCTCACCCCAATCCCAGGGTATTCTCTCTAGAACTCCAGTTATTTTGGCTTCTTTAGCACTGGTAATGGATTTATGCTTCCTTCTCTCAGGCTTGATGTGAGATTTGGATTAAGCACAGACATCTCTCCACTCCATGCAAAAGAAACAGCAAACACATGCACACACAAACCAGGAGGGGTTAATTTTCAAACCCAGAGTATCTGGGGATGGTCAGCCCCTGGTACACAAAGCCTCCAGAAGAGACATTTCACACAGAGCAATATTTTGCCTCCTGTGTACTGCAGAGCAGTGAAGTGAAACAGGACTTCCACCCAGGGCATTCTGAACATGCACATTTTAAAAGGAGTAGGTTTTTCCATCCAGGAGTTCAGAGAGCTTTTGTAATTGGTGGCTCCTGTGACCTCACTGTGATTTCTGCCCTATGCCAGAGTGCTGAGCCTACCTGAAAAGTGATTTGTAAGTCAGAGAGAAATATTGAAACCCACGGACCTGGAGTATTGACATGCACTTTATCCATCCTGCTGTTACTCTGAAAGCCAGCATGGTTCCCTGCTTTTACAAGGGTCATTTCAGACTTTTATCTGAGTCAAATCCTGCTCTTGCTTCCTGCAGGGCATATGAGAGACATGACACCAAACATTATTCTCTTACCAAGGGAGAGAGATTATCCCTGTGACATGGGTGCTTCCTGGGGACAGCCAAAAAAAAAACCAAAGAATGACAGTAGGAAAGATTGCTCCATTCCTCATGCTGAGGTTCCCTGAATAGTGTTGGCTGAAAAGGAAGAAGTTCAGTGGGCCTTTCAGTGTAATTATTTTGCATCTCTCCCTGTGTGAAACTGGGCAGAAATCTGGGCTGGTGTGGCAGCAGGTGCCTACAGGATGCTCTCAGGATTCCTTCCTCAGTGTCCTCTGGCCTGTCCTGGAAGGGGCACAGCTGCTGCTGGCAGGTGTTGTGGGGTTCCACCAGCCTCAGGGAATGGAAACATCCCCATGAGGAATGAGGGCTCATTCTGGATCGCTGGGAAAAGCAGCATAAGTGAATTTGGGGATTTGGGACTGCTTTTGGGCATCATTGGAGACCCCAAGGAGGGAGATTAGCAGCAGAGCTGAAAGCCAGGCTGCCTCTGAGCCATCAACAGGAGGGCAAACTGGAGAGGAGGGTGGGAGCCCAGCACTGCACTTTGGTTTTCAGGTTATCCCTGTTACTGCTGGGCCATTGTAGCATAAGGTAAAATGTCTGTTGAAGTATTTAAGTGGCTCAGGGACTTCTCCCATTCAAAAAGTTTTTGTTCTGAGCTGTTCCTACACGTCTCCTCTGACCTGGACCAGGGGCAGGTATTGAAGGGTTTTTTAAACACTTATAGCTCTGCCAGATTTCTGGGGTCTGCAGATCCCCATTTAATCCAGCACCAGTTCTGCAAAGGGCCCACATTGAATTAGTTTGATTTGATCCATTATTACCTGTTTCAGCCTCTGTCCTTTTCCTGCCTCTCACTAGTCATCTGATTTAATTGCCTGGTGATGAGACTCTGCTCATATGAAAAGGATGTCTCTATGCAGGACCAAACCTTCTCCCAAGGCACTGTTGAAATATAAATTGAAATAGTCTTCAAAAGTTTATAGAGTATTATGAGATCAGTACAGATCTGACCATTACTTATTAATTGTTCAATTCAAGAAATAACTATTTGAGAGAAAATGGGGTGGGGACCTGGGAAAGAGTGACTTAAATGAGATCTCAGTGACTGATATTTGGAAATGTATTATTAAGTTTCTGCAGTGCAGCACTGAGATTTCCCAGTGCCTTCAGGAATAGTAATGGCACCCTCTGCTTTTGTGTATCTTGCAGGGTAGAGACATTAGAGGTCAGCCAAAAGCAAAGGAGGCTTCAGAAATTGCTTACCAGTGTTATGCTCTGCCTTGCCAAAGGGTGGAAGAGCCTTGTTTACCTGTGGAAGCTCTTTTGCTCTAGCAATGTTTTTCTTCTTTCCTTCTCTTCCAGCTTTTCTAGCTAATTTAGTTCCTTCAGCTCCACACTGATGTATTAACAGGCTTTCTATGAATCACTTCCTTCTTAAAACTGAAGTTACCGAAATTAACTAGAAATAAACAATGAAGACAGGAGGCAGGAGAACTGCACCTCACCCCTTGCAGTCCTTGAGAGATGTAGCACACTCACAGCAAGTGAAACTGGGGGTGCAGTGCCATCCCACAACTGTATTCCAGCAGGAGGATGTGTGGGAAAGGATGGACAGAACAAAGCAACTTCAGGTACCAAATCTTCTGGCACACAAACATGCAGATGATGCCAAAGAATTACAGGCTCAATCCAGCCAAAATCTGCAGACAAAGAAATAGAAAATAATAACTGTGCTGATGTGCACTTGTCTCTGGCATGTGGATGTGAAAAGAATTACATCTGTCCTCTCCAACAGGCAGTTATTCATGATTCCTGATGGATAACATCAGAAAGCATTCAGCCTGAAACCCTGAAAGCCCTGAAAACTCTGTAGCCACAGGTGGCTAATGGAAGGAAGGTTTTGAGTGTATCCTTTTGAGTGGTCATTCAGCCCTGCAGCAAAAGGATGGGTTAAAGGGCACTGTGCTGCACTTGGAAGGTAGTGCACATCTCTCCCCAAGTACAGATGTCCTTTGTGCCCAGGAGAAAGGCTTAGACAGAGCTCACAGAAAATTCCCAAAGAAGACTGGTGTCATACCAGAAACGTAAGAGAGAGATTAGACCACCTCTGTTTCCTGGGGTACATTATCCAGTGAGCAGGCAAAAGCCCATGTGCAACCTTTATTTACACAGGGGTGTTGTACAGAAGAGAGAACTCATCTTTACCCAGGAGGAGCACAAGGCTCCTGACCCAAGCACTAACATTATTCAGTTGACATTGTGGCAGCCAAATCACCACCCTGCTGAGGCACATCGTGTGCAAACACAGTCACATCTGCACTGGTGAATGCAAGTCAATACAAGTAAATGAGGAAAAGGTTCCTGCACACTGAGTTGTTCTGAGCCTGCTTTTTGGCTGTTCCTGCAGAGGTGCCCAGCCACAGCCTCCTCTGGGGCAGGGGGGTGTGACAAGTTTCTTTGTCACTGATCTACCTGGGAAGGGGATGAAGCCCAGAGCCAGAAGCACTGTGAGGGGTGAGGGGACACAAGCCAAGCCTCCCCCTCCTCAGCATGGCTCCATTTGCAAAGGGAGGTCAATAACCAGGCAGGGCTCTTATCCTGCATGGAGCGCCGGCGGTGCAGTAAACCTTGACGTGCAGCATATATCCACACAGCCAGAAACAGGTTAAGGCTCTCTTGGTAGGAACCAGCAGGCAAGAGGCTCAGGAAGGATGATTTTTCTTTTCTGACTGCCCTGTAAGAGAATATAGGGAACAATTCCTCCTGCCTCAGTTAATGGTCTCTCCCCCAAGAGTTTCGTTGCCTGATTGAGGACGACATTGTTTGTACAGAAATTCTGTAAGAACTACCAAAGTTCTATCAGGAAGGAAGAGGTGACACCCAGTCTCCCCACAGCAGCATCATGGGTGAGAATGAAGCATTTAAACCACTAACTAGAGCCAAATTGAATGTAATATTCACATTTGTTATGCTGTATTTTGGGCTTTCATTCTTTATTTGGTTCTTTGCAGAGGTTGCTAAAGATTTATGGTTTATAAAACTGTCAGGCTGCACTCTGTTTCCATATGTCCAGTTAAGGAACTCCAACAACATGTGAGTTTTGTGTTGTGAACCTGTACATATTTCTTCCCCTGTCATGTTAGGCCTGCCAAAATGAAACTGAGAGCTTGGAAATGAAAACGCTGAAGAGGCGAAAAAGAGAATGGTTTTACTAGAACAAGTGACACCCAGCAGGGAAGAACCAGAGGGCAGGACTTAGTGTATGTCTGCATTTGAAGAAGAGAAGAAGTGGGGTCTAACTGCCCAAAGGGTTTAAGATACCTGGGGTTTAGGTCTGTTTCTGCTGACAATCTGTTGAATGACCTTGGACAAGTAAACTTTTTCATTCCATGCTTGCCTTTCTCACAGTTTGTTTTTCCTTATCCATTTAAATTGGAAGCTCTTAGGATGGGGTTTGGCTCCTAATGTGTGTTCAAACAGAAGCTGAGATGGAGAGACTTTTGTCTCTGTTGTGGGGCTCAAGGTGCTACAGTAATACAAACAATAATACAAAAGAATGAGTGATGCAGTATAATTGCATGAATAATAGCTTACATTTTAAGACTGTTCTTCCTGCCAGATCATCTTTGTGCTACTAAGTTCTGTTTACTCAGGGAATATTCAATAAATAATAAATAAAACCTCAAGCTAAGACTCTCCCAAGCACAGCAGGTAATTTAGGTGTATTGTCCATTAAAATTAATGCAAAGTGTGTGTCTAAATCCCTTAGCGCCCTCAGAAAATTCTTAGCTTGAATATTTAATTTCCAAGCCAGGCAGTTGGCAGGGTGGTCTCTGCATCCAGCAGGCAGGGGGACAGAAATCAGAGGAGTTTTGGGTGTGCTTGGGTGGAGAGCTCTTACTCACCTGAGCAGCTTTACTGGCCACTGACTGATTCTGCTCCCCTGCAGTCCTGTGGGAAGTCACTGGGAATCCATCACTGTGTTCCTACAGGGGACTTGGCTGGGAAACTTTAGCTTCCTCTGGATTCTGAAGATTAACAGATGAAGCAAAGTAAAGAAAGATTAAAAAGGAGAAATAGCACCTTCCTTGCATGTGATATGCCATCTATCTCTTCCATCCCCACTGCTCCAGCCTGAACTTGTGCTCCTGAATTTGCAGTGACACATTGCTTTTGGCCAGGGTCAGTGGGGACCCACAGTGGAAAGGGCAAACAGGAAGTTTAAAGCAACTCCAAGCCACCTACTCTTCATTCCTCATCTCCAAATTTCCTAAGCCCACTGCAAGGCTGCAGGAACAGCAGCAGATTCTCCCAAGTGCCACATCACCGTGCAGGACAGGAGTGATGTGCTTGGAAAGGTGCTCCGTGCAGCTTTGGGAGATCACTCTGTCTGTGTCAGCATGACAGATAACAGCCTCCAGACAGCTCTGAGCACATTAAAAATGCACTTCCCTCTGCCAGCAGTCCCACACTGCTGCAGCACTGCCTCGCCGAGGGGAGCAGGGAATGCTGCGCCTCTGGGAGAGCCCCACAAAGAGCTGCCTTGCCTCAGCTCCATTGTTCACTATTGCTCCTTCCTGACAATTTTGCCAGCCTTGATAAAAACCCAAGCGAGAGGTAGAAATGAAATGAGCCCTCTCTGACGTGTGCATACATATTTAAGCATTTCTGTCACTGTGTGTTAGAGTTGCCGGCGCTTTCATGACGCCGCTTAGGTCCTTGCTTCCTGCACCAGGCAGTGATATTGGGCTATAAGATTTCAGGGGCTAAACAAATCTCCCCTTTCTTGTCTTTCCTGTCGGCCATTAAACTTATATCATCATCAGAATCACAGCAAAACCAGAGCAGGTTCTATAATTCTGTAAGGAAAGGAGGCTGATGGCGAAGGCAGAGCAAAATATGCATCATTAACAGAGACCTGCTCACAGCAGAGCTCTTAAACACGCAGCTCACTGAATAGTCAGGCTCCATTTCTGAGGGACACTAAGCTTAAATTTTGATATTGCATCAACAGTTCTTGGGCTTTCTGGGATCAGAGTAGCAAGGAAGAGTGGCAGCTTTCAGTGTTGTTCAGGGTACCTTGCTCTCAGTAACCAAGACAGAGGCAAGTTCTCTGTAGAGGAGAAATGCAGGTAGAGCTGTATTTGAAGAAGTGGATTTTGAATATCATGATGCTGGGTTCATCATTAGAGGACAGACCAGATGGTGAAAGCTCAAAATATAGTCTCATCCCTATGCAAAGGGATTTCTAAAAATGCATATTAACTTTTATTGGAAGTTTCTGTATGCATGTAAATCCCTCTGTACTGGACTGAGCATATCCTTTAATGCAAAGCACTTATGTGCATTACAATAAGTAGCAAGAATAGCTGATAGTCATTGCAGTTAGAAACTGTTTGGTCTACTTTGAGCATAAGGCAGGAATTTTATATGTTCTATCTTTTATTTAAACAATAATGTCAGCAACACTTTCCCAGATACAAACAGGAAAGTCCAATTATGTGTATGTCAGTGAACCCCAAATAAAATGTTAATGTTCCGGATCCACTTGGAAGGCATTGGTCTGTTTAAATGTAGTTCATGACTGTGTTAACATCTTATGGATGTGCATGTTTGTACTTCCTGTAGTAGAATTTTTTAATAAGTCTGTAAAGCTTAAAAACATCACTGCAGTTCCAGGTGAAAAAGTTTCAAACACATTTCAAAACCAGTTGTGTGACCCCTCAAGCAATGATTCTCTGTCTCAAGAGAAGTCTGTCCTTCAGGGCAAACTAACAAATCTAAACTCCAGAGGTAAAATATTTAAACGTCTGCTGTGAGCACAGTGTTTCATAGTCTTCTAGAAACTAGGAGGTGTTTTTATTGGAGTGTGCCCAGTACTGCTCCAATAAAATTACGTATTTTCCTCATTTATTCATTCTATATTGTTGTTGCTGTTGTTCCAAACAGAATTTAGTTACCATTCACTGTACTGCAGGATTTTACTACATTGGAATGAATTAAACTATCCTGGAGAATTTACCCAAAATTTGGTATTAAATCTATGCCCAAACTGAACCCAGAAAATCCAAATCATGGAAATTATCTAGAATGCTTTTTATTTGACTTTTCTTGGAAACAAAACTGGTAAATACATTTTGCACATGAACTTTCTGTTAGTTCATTGGTGCTACTTATCCTCAAGCTCCCATTAGCAGGATCCCTGGACAGAGCTCAGCAAATTCACCTGCCAAGTGTTCCAAGCCCACTGAGGCTGTTTATCATAATATAATTGCTGTGCTTGGAGCTCCCTTTCCATCCTGCCTGACCACAGAATCTCAGGAACCCAAAACGAGTAGAAATTATAGGAACAATGATTCTCTCTCCATTATTCTCTTCAGAAGACAAGGACCTGGCCTTATCTTTCAGGAAAGAATTTGCCTCAAAACGAATTCATAAGATGCAAACAGAAAAGTTTTTTTTTGTTTTTGTTTTGTTTGTTTGTTTTGTTTTGTTTTGTTTTATTTTGGTTTGGTTTGGTTTTTTTGTAATGGGAAAAGCCTGCAGGCAATTCAGCTCCTTCCAGTGGCACCATAATTACACCATTGCAGGGGGGAGAAGGAAGTGCAGCTCCACCATTCCTGACACAAAGAAAAAGCTCAATCCCTCCAGAGAGCTGTTAATTACAACGCAAATAAGTGTATTAAAAGGCCATTATATTTGCCCTGAAGAAAATTTTGAGGCACAAATTTAGTATACTGGTAACCCACAGTTTTCCTGTCAATAGATGGAAACCAATCCTGTTGACTTCCATGCAGTTTCATGAACTTAACCAAAGCTTTAAGTCATTTGATGAATCAAGATTCTTATAGTTATTCCCCTGTCTTTTTTCTCCTCTGCTGTAGGAGGGAGGACAAATGGACCCCTGGCTGAATGGACACACCTTCAAAGAAAGCATTCACTCTGGCAGAAAGTCATTTTTGTCCTTTTCTACAGAAAGATTGAGCTAAACTCTTCATTAAAGGTTTTCATTTAATAAGGCTACAAATTCAGTATCAGTGGCTGCTGGCTTGTGAGTGTGTGTATGTGTATAAAATGAAGTGCAAACCTCTGTGTCAGTCTGAAAGAGGAAAGGGCTGCAAAGGGAGGGTCATTGCAAAGCAGTGCAGAACCTGGGGAAGTCAGCCAAAGTGCCCTTTCAGAAATGGCAGTCTTCCCAGCCTTAAAGTCTTTTGTGAAAAATAAAATATTCTATTACATTATTTTCCAATTTCAGCTGTCTCCCTTGCTGGGCTCCAGGGTGGTATATTTCCAAAAGTTCAGGAATATTTTGCTGCTCACCATCTGCCTCAATAGCTGGACATATTGGACATCAACACCAGGACCAAACATCTGTGGCCCAAGGGCACCAAGCAGCCACCAGTGTTGTACCAGTGGGAATATCCATGCTCCAAATATCTGCAGCCTCACTGATCACAGCATCACGAGCACACAAAAATAAACTTCCCTTCCTCACTCAGTCCCCCTCCTTCTCAGTTAACACCAAAACTGACTTGCCAGATTAGGATGTGCTTGGGTTTAAGGGAAAATGCTTCACTGTACCCTGTATCTGTGGAAATGTGCAGAGGGGATTTCTTGGCAGTCTCTTTTGGGTCACGTATCAGTCTGCAGTTGGTCCCCACACACATGGCACTGGAACAGCCCTTTCTGGTAGTTCAGTATTTCAGCATAAGGCTGCAGGAAACAGCCAACCAACTCTGCATTTGTCTCAAACAGGCTCATGCTGAAGCCTAAAGTACTACAAACCCCCTGCACTGGGCGGGCAACGCCTTACACACCACAGGAAAAGCTTTTGGGAAGGTTAAACCATGTAACCTCAGAGATTACCCCCAAAATACACACTCATGTTCAAAAAGACACTGATAACTGTTCAGAAATATCAACTTTACAAGTCTCATCCTGGCATTTTATGTCCTGAAAATCCAGAGGTGAATTTAGGAACAGGCTTGATCAGACCAATATATCCTATGGCAAATGCTAAGCAATAAGAAAATCCAACCCAACAAATTAAAACCATGATTCTTAAGAACAGCAGAGCTGAACTGAAAGCTGTGAAATTTAGAAAATATCTTGAAATTTCTGTTTTCTTTGTTTGCATATTTTATTGTGAGATCTGATGGGAAAAACCTTAAAACTACACAGGTAAGGCCCCGGTCTGCTTTATCCAGACATCATTTTAGACCCGTTACCTTGAAAATATTTTTGCCTATAATCCCACTTTGCTTCATGGCAACTTTCCTGTTCTTCTCAAAGTAAATAAACAAATTCTCTGCATCTGGAGTAAAGCAGGTGAAACATCTGAACTCTAGGTGTTGGTGTCACACAATTTCTCTGCTGTGAACTCCCCGAATTCCAAGCTATTTGCTCAAAGATCTCTTTGTTGGCTTTCTGCGTGGTAAACTGGACCTCTGCACATTGATTCTGCTCCTGCCCACGCCAGAAATGGGCCATTCACACACATTTACAGAAAGACCATGACACACTGTGACCAGCACAGAAAGAGATGCCTCTACCTCAGCTTGAACTAGAATAACATCCCTGATTTTAGTGCAGCCAGGAAGGAGGGGAAAACAAATGTTGAAGTCGTGTCAGCCAGCAATTAAACTGAAAGTTCTCATTGTTTGTTTTCTCTCTAGAGTGTAGAGCCCCCCAAAAAACCCACCCTGGGATAGTTGTACATGTGTTAATTTACTACAGCACCCTGGGAAGGATCTTCTCTTCCCTTGTTAGGCTGAAATCCGTGTTGGGGAAGGAGCTCAAAGGTAGCAGATAAACATCTCTATCCATTTCAGTGGCTTTGCATTGGTTTACACCATGGGAGGAGCTGTAGAGTTGCCTGCACACAGCTCAGAGATGGAGGGACATGATGGATTCAGGCGTGTGCACAACAGCAGCACAGAAAATCTGTATCAATTTGCAGCTGTTGTTAGAGGAGGGTAACCACGAGATTTGAGTAACTGATGCAGGGAGAGCGTGGGGAAAGGGCTGGTATTTTCAGGTCAAGCAGAAGCTATTGTGTTTGGAAGTGACAGGAAAAAATTGTTGGCGTTGCTTTTATGAAACATGTAATTTTCCATCTCCCCTGCCATGGCTTAAGAGCTTAATTGGACACAGTTGATGTAGACACAAGCCCAGCTCCCGTCTCAGGCTTCTGTTTCCAAAGGTCACAGATTTCACGCTGATCCTCTGCATTATGCTATCATTTCCACGAGAACCTGAGGAGGGGAACATTAATTGCCTGTGACTGTAATTGGCTTCATGATGGTTGTCAGGCCAGTGGCTGGGAGCACACGCCCCAGAACAGCTGTCAAACACGTAACCTGGCAGAAAGTCACCGAGTGTCAGGAGTGTGCTCCGAACAGGACTGACATTTCCTGTGCCCTCCGAGGCCCTGCAATGCAAGACGGATCTCTTGACATGATGATTCTCAAAAGGGACTAATTTGAATTAGTTTCAGCTGGTGTAAGGTGAAGATGCAAACATGAACAGCCTGTTGGCAGCGAGTTCCTCTCAAACCCCCAAAGAGAAACGTGCTCTCCTAGACCTCTGTGTATTCAGGCCACGAGATCACTGTGGTATCACTGACACAGCACAGGCATTCCTGGTCCAGGTCTGCTTCAAAAAAGCCAAAATCAAAGTAGAAAACCAACGGACAGTGAGCAGGTCCACGTGGTCTAATTGGCATTAATATCAGACCTGGTTTCTCCTCAGCTAAGTCAAAACCAGTCCCTCCTTTGGAGGCAAGTACAGCAACTCAGATCAATCAAAACTCCATGATTCACAAGAAATACCTGCAGCCAGCAGAGCACTTAAAACTCATTTAAGTCTCATTGAGTTTGGGGAAGAGTTAAAAACATAGCCACTGGCTACTCTTGAGTCCAAGTGTCAAAGACATCACTTTGTTTTGTGGACATAAAGCAGCAACTGCTGTAGCCTAAGCAAACACATGGTATCAGCAATTTACAATCAAAAAGTTGTGTTCTCTGTGTTACCAGCAGAAATACCAGAACTGATCCCTAAGGCCACTGAAAACCAGCTCTCCTTGATGTAATAGGCACCAGAGCAGGGAGCTTTGAGTGGGGTTTTTAGATCCATATCCACCAGTTGTACAACGGCTCTGTGCTCCAAAAGAAATTGCCTTTTCTCCCTTCTGGACAAGTCTCCAGTTTGCCTTTAGCCTGATGGGATCCCTGCCCTGGAGTACCATATTAATAAAGAAGTGAATTCAAAATGGAACACTTAAGAAAAACCCTTATTTCCTGAAGCCAGCATATAGGAAACTGGTAAAACCCCTATTAATAAAATGATGAAGAAAGACTTAATGACCTAAAAGACTTGGAAGGTGACATATCTGTCTGTGGTCATGGATTTAAACAATTTGCTGCATATTTGTACTGCAAAATGTAAGGTGATAATCAGATGAAACTCCTCTCAAAACCACAATTATCTATCTCAAGTATCAAGCATACAGGTACTCACATGTACAGTTTCAGATTAGAGTTACCTAGTTTTAACTAATTATAGAACACAGCAAAATACATATATCCGAATGTTGGCTATAGGTATACTTATTTACAGGTAAAAAGGAACTTGCCCCTTTAGACACCTACATAATTACATGATTGTAGGAGAGAAAGTAAACACACTAAATATACCCCATGAACACACGTGCACTGCTGAAGAGAGATGCTTCTGACAATGCAACACTAGAACATGAGAAATACAGCAGGACTGGAACATGCTTTTCTCCTGAGTCCCACAAATTGGGTTGTACAAGAAAAATCCAGCCCAGGAGCCCCATATGTTTATTACAGTGGCACAGAGACCCTTCCCTGTGTGTGCAGAGCATGACTGGAGCAGCCTATGCTAATCAGTGCCACAGCTGCTCAGGAAGGTAACAGATAGGACTGAGCTTGCTTTTTGCCTCAGTAAAATTAATCTTAATTATAGCAATTCATTCACAGCATTAATGTGAAATACACTGTAAAGCTGAATGTAAATCACAAATTCAACTCGATTTACACCTGCAGCAGCTCTTTTCCACATGGTTAGGGAAGCACCATGGAAATGCCTCTGAAGCCTTTTCCCTCAGCTGTAGGAGCAGGAAGATCCAGTGTTAACCAGCATATATACTCTTGGGTAGAGCTGAGGAGTCTGGTAACACACCAAGGGAAGCCAACAAAAGACTCCCCAGACTGCAGAAGAGGCCATACATATGTTGCTTTGCCATTTGGACCTGGCTTCAAACTGTGATGCTGGAAAACAGAGGAAAAGAACAGCAGAGCCATGACAGTGACCTCTCTGTGAACCTGAACTGGGTAGCACTTTGCTCCCTCCCACACTTTAATTCATATTTCTGTGCTGACTTTAATGCTGTGTACTGGCCTCAACAAGAATTAAATTAAATATTTATGCTTTTATGATGAGATACTTTGTTACCCCATAAAACTTGCACATATGGAACTCTATTAATTTATGCTAATTCCTTATTTCTCTAGAAGAGCCTTTCTCCTCATTAGCATTTGATCGTTTAATACAACTTTACAGCACACACTAAATTGAAGCCCATAATCTTTTGTAATTGAGGCTTTGTGTGAACTCATTGTCATTTTTCAAAACAAAGAGAAAGAGGGGGCTGGGGGATGTGTGTGGCAGCACTGCCTTTGCCTGGCTTGGAGCAGCATCAGCCCTGCAGGGATCTGCGGGCAGTGCCAGCTGCAGGGAGCACAGCTCATTCAGGGCAGGCTGGACCTGCCCTTGTTTGTGTTGAGGAAGCATTTTGTGCTGACCTCAGGGAGGGAAGAGCCAGTCCTCTGGCATGCTGCCAGTGCCTGCCAGCTGGGCCCGAGGATGGGGATAGGAAAAGAAAGCAGAGATGGAAATTAGAGCCCACAGAGCAGCCCTGCAGCAGGGGGAGTGTCCAGCTCACCCCCTCCAAGGGACCCTCTGCCTCACCTTTGCCTCCTGCTGAATCTTTCCATTATCTTCCTGACACCATGCTTAGAAGTGGTGCTCTTGGGGAGGAAATTAGGGTTTCTTCCCTTGCCATAACAGTGCTTTTCATTTTGTCCAGTGGCCCAAATTCGCTTTCACTTAGCCACAAGGCTAATTAAATCAAGCAAATAACATTGGCTAGTGCAGACCTATCCCCCTCGATGGGATTGATCTCTGTCCTGGTGGAACTTCCCAGGCTCATCTGTGGGATTCTAATCAGGAGGTTTGCTCCAGGCTCATCTGTGCCTCTAAGCTGCAAATCAGAAGTAAACCAAAAGGTTTCCCATTTCAGGAGGGGAAGACAACAATGTTTATTTCTTTCACTATGTGGCCTCAAACAGAGACCAACAGGGAACAGTGGGATGCAATGCTGAGGTTCACATTGCTTTATCTTCCCTTTGCCCCACCTTTCTAGTATCAGCTGGGAACCTTCAGAACATTGAAGAGACAGCTGGCCAGCTGCTGGATTTTTCTAGCAGCACTACAAAAAAAAAAGTCTTGAAATCTCAAACATCACAACAAAAAGGTATGATGTATACATTTGTATTTTTTTCCTATATATATATATTAAGTGTGTGTCAAATTTCTGTCATTGGACACTGAGGAACAGCTTAGTGCCTCTGGAAATACTGGTTTTGTTTCTCACAGCACTGTTTACTTGTTTTCCAGGAGACTAGAAGCAATGCAGCATTGCAACAATTCAGTCAGTATTTTTAGGCTCTTCAGTGCTGCTGTGTGTCTTGCATCCAGTAAAATGAGGGTCAGTTTTATCTTGAGGAGTTCTCTATATTGTTTTTCATGTCAAGAGGAACTCACACATGCTCATGTCCAGCTATCATTGAACTTGAACTGATAGGACTGGAAGTGCCAGTGTTTAAACAGAGTCTAGGAACAGGTTTCAAAATGCAGATTGCCTGACTTTACTAATAAGGATACTCTCATTCAGGCTAGGAGCTTCTGATACACTTATATTAAAATTATTTTGAGTTTTAATTGTAAGAATTGTCAAGCAACTGCAGATTGCAGCCTGGGTTTATAAATTTACAGCTGCAAGGTTTAGGGAAAAGCACTCAGCCTCCACCAGCACAGCTGAGTGATAGTTCAAAGCTAGAGCAGGAACCATCCAGCTGTGGAAGATTAATAATTGCAATGTGCAAAGGCCCCATTTCATCTTTTGGGAGGAGTTCACGAGCACTCCCTTAAATGTATCCTCAGGACTGCACAGAGGGAAATGCTCTGAATGCTCTCATCTGTTCTCAGGGACACATTGACAGAGACATAAACAATGAAAAAGCTAAAAATATCCATTGCCCCAGTTACAAGAAACACCTGCAGCCAGCAGAGCACTTAAAACTCATTTAAGTCTCATTGAGTTTGGAGAAGAGTTAAAAACCTGGCCACAGGCTGCTCTTGAGTCCAGGTGTCAAAGACAACATCACTTTGTCTGTTTTGTGGACATAAAGCAGTGGCTTCAGCAGCAACTGCTGTAGCCTGAGCAAACACATGGTATCAGCAATTTACAGTCAAAAACACTCCACATTTTTAAGTTTAAAAAAACACTTCCTATTTAAATGCATCTGCTTGCACTGCTGTTTATTTAATTTGTCAGTTAATCAATGAAATGTAGTTGAGCTCGGAGCACATCACAGCAAATCAGCGTAATCACCTTCATCTTCATTTTACTTTAACTGGACTCATCTCTTCATTCAGCCCCTGACCAGAGGCAAGTCAGAAGTGAAAAAAACAAGAAGTATCTTTTACCAAAAGGAGAGATATATCCATGTTGATCCAGCTCCTCCTTTTGTGGGAGCACATCTTTATGTTCTAAAACACTTCCAAGTATCTTTTTTTCCTAGGGCATAGAGAGGAAGAGATTGGATTACTCACCTAGAAATTAACAGCACAACCTATTTCTTGTCTAAATCCTTTATCAAATAGCTCTTCAAATATCCTTTACACCTGGCTCAAGGCAGGAACCAACTGTACCAATGAGCAGCAAAATGCACTGGGGTCTCTGTGGAAGTGACAGCCACCTAATGAAGGCAGTGTGCCTCAAATCAGTTCCACCATCATTTCACTGACCAGAACATGACAGAGTAAGTGCCTCTTAAAGACAGTTACCACACGGTTATTGCTGCTTTGCAAATTGGATTGTCATCACCAGTGTTCAGGAGTGAAAGATGCAGGTAGGGAACTCCTTAATTCCTTGGCCCTGGCAGGTTGGAGCTCCCAATGCTTATTCATTTTGCATTAGCAAGAAACATCAAAACACCTCAGCTCCCCACACCACGAGGTAAATTATTCCTGGAGCACTGTCCTTGGTAGCCTCAAATTTAATTACCTGCAGGTAATCTGCAGGTCATGTTTTTGCTCTGTGGTTACATGATTTTTTTTTTTTCCATACCTATTTATATAACCTATAAAAAATGTGACATTGGAGTGAATTTCTATAAATTGGTCCCAGGCACACAGTTCTCCTAATGTTTGAAAAAATGAGATTCTTCTCTCGGTGAGCATCTGCTGGCTAATCCTGTATGCTGTTTTAAGAAGCTCATGTTTTAGCAAGGCACAAAGCTTTTTAGATAAAGCCAAAGTACTGGTGCCAACATGAATTTCAGCTTTAAAAACAGATAGCTGCTCCCAGCTCAGCCTGATAGTATTCCCAACTGGAGATAATCCAGAAAAAGTTTATTTCAAAAGATACATGCAGATTATGAGTTTGATCAGTTTCAGAGTTTATCAGTGTCTTTTGTGACGTTTCCTTACATTCAGCATTTTCAGCCCTAAATAACAACAGACAGAGGCTGTTTGGTGGTTGAGACCTGAAGTCTAAGCATGGAAAGGTGATCAAGTGCTGCACCCTTCTTCATTCAAAAATAGTCCTCCCATCAAAAGTTTTCCAAAAAACAGCACAACCTAAATCTTGGATTTTGTGCCAAAGAGTGCATAGGCACATTCCATCCCTGGGGACAGCAGCTGACTTGCAGACAAAGATCTGTCCCTCTGACTGAAGTGGAATGTTTGACATATAAAGACCTTTTTTTTTCACTTTTTTTCTCCCCAAAACAAGAGGAAATTACTGTAACTGTCTCTGCTGGCCACTTCTGTATTGTATTTAACCTTATGAATATTTTACAGGTTTTCTTAATTTAAAACCCACTGAGATATTAACCTTTGCAACAAAGAATGCATTGAATTCTTTGCTGCATGGTACTTGATTTATGTTAATACAACCCATTGGTTTTTAGTTCTGGAGCACCTCAGCATGTTATTAAACAATGTATAATTTCTTACTACATAAGGGAAGAAGGACACATTTTCATTGCAGGCATCATCTTTTAACTTTTATTTGTCTTGAAAGCACTATTAGGTTTTCGAATTAAATGTTGCAAGTCTGTGCTAGTATGTTTTTTAAATATTTTGAGCATTTATCTGGTTTGGGGAAGAGGAAATATTTTCTCTGCCCTAGAATTTTAATGATGAATTTTTGATCCAAGAGAGAAATTAATTACAAGCAGTTAGTTGTGAAGTTAAGTATCTAACTCTTATCACATCTGGCTTATAGAAATATCTAATTCATGTGCTGGAGCAAACTCTGTAGGAGGCATGTGAGCTCTCAGTTGTGCATTGCACTTTTTGGTACAAACATTTTTTTGTCTGACAGATCCAAGTCCCAAACAGATTTTACCCCCCAGCCTGCTTTGTGGCCCTTTGGATTATAAATACCACAAATATCAATATGATCTGCTCAGGAATACTTTGACCAGAAACTAACTCACAGGATTTGTTTCAGATGAAGCATGGATTGATATGATGTGATTTGCCTCAAAACTATGAGCAGGTTTTTCCTCTTTCCCTCCTCACCCTACTTCCCCACCCCCTTGTGAATCAGCAATAATCACCAGATACCCTCAAATATGAAAAAGGGATGTGCTCCTCTAAATGGAATTTCTGAAAACCAGGTAAACTGGCTGCTTCCAAGCAGTTCTGCTTAGGGAAATGGGTTATTTTTTTTTACCTGAGAGGCTTCAATCAAAAGTGGTAATTTGCACACCTGAGGGAATAAACATGAAGCAACTACAGCAGAATATGCCCAGGTGGAATCCACAACGGGACTTTCTGGGTAGAAAGACAACAAACATTTTTCCTTTATTCAGCAGAGGGGGTCTTGCTGCTTTTGACAAAACCAAGGGAAGCTTTCCCACTATGTTCAAAAAACTCCAGGGTTTCATCTTTTGCAAGAAGAAGTAATAGATTAATAGGAAAATCTTTTTCTAGACTGAGCCAGACTTTGCTAATTGACAAAGCAAGCCTCAAGAGCCATCTAGAGGTTGTTTGGCAGGACTCATTTTTATTATTTTAAGACTGTGGCTTTTCCACGTCAGAAACAAACCCCTAGTTCTTTCAGGTTTTGCCCTCATGTGCAGCATGGTAAATCAGGAAGATCTCTAGGTACACCCCTTGAACTTCAGCACGGCAGACGTGGTATCAGAGCAATCTTCCTCTTCACCCACAATGCAGATGTTTTATTAATGAGCAGCTGCATTCCTGTGGTACAAGAAAAAAGTATTACAGGAGGTGCTACGTGAGGCAGAGAGCATTTGGCATGAGGGCTGTGATCTTGTGAGCTCCAGACACACTCCAGGGGAAAACAAGGACCCAGGAAGGGGATGAGCAGATTTTGCCAAACTGGGATTTGCTTAATGATGATTTTGCAATCCTGAGGGTGTTGTCTGAGCTGTTCTGGATCCCCTTCCAGTCTGTGTCAAGTCCAACCAAGTCAATGCCCTGAAGTGGGGCCATGGTTTGCAGAAGGATGGGAAGGGAAGGAGGTTTGAGTGGGTCTGTGAGTTCCCTCCCACAATTTACAGACAGCCAAAATGTGCCAGCCTTCAAACAGACAGATTCTCTTTGAGAGCAATCATGGGAGACTCGTTTTTGAGGCACAGCTTAATAATACAGGAGAGAACAGGGTTTTGCAGAGAAGGTGATGGGAACAGTCCTTCAGTTCTAGCAGATGTTTCAATTTGCAGCTCCAGTCTTTGGTGGCTGTGTTTCCATTCAGATTTCAAGACATCTTCAGAGACAAGGGGTTTTTAGTGTGAGCAATGCAGATAATTTTCTGTACTGAGTTTAAATCTCCATTTGTCAGAAAAGAATGACCTTTTACTAAATCAAACTGAAACCACTTCCTGGCACCCTTTATTCTCCAGAGAGGAATTCAGTGAAGTTCTTCTTGTGTAAATTGCTTTGATGTTATTACATCTTGTGTTTGTGTCAACAAAAAAAACTTGGACTTGAAGGTCTAAATATACTTGACATGATAAATACAACTATACCTATTAAAATCCTCCTGAGTAGGAAGCACATTTGTATACAGAATCACAGTAGGCTTGTTATGTATTCACTTTAGGTTAAAGCATGTACTTTGGATTTAGAGGAACCTCTTTGATACTTCCTGTGTAATTAATCTGCTGGAGGAAGTATTGAATGCCAGAACAGAACAACAGAAACACAAAGGGGATGAAGTGCTGGTGCAGCACCAGTAAAACTGAGCCTATGAAGCTCTCCAGAGCTACCCAGGTACAGAGACTGCCTGCTCCAGGGAAAGGAGATTCCTGCAACTCACCTTTATTTGGGTTTTCCACCCAGGCTGAGTTTCTTGGAGAGCAAGAATGCAACGAGCAGCAGGAGAGTTTTAATTTCAGGATATTAAACCATCCTAAAATCTTTCTAAAGTGAAAAGCCAGGCAGCTGCCTGGTGGATTCCCAGGGCTGCCCTGGGCCCCTGTGAGGTCTCTGTGCAGACCCAGCCCAGGCACAGCTCCACTGCTGCATTATGCATCACCCCAGAGGTGGTGGAGAGGAACTGGTGCAGATGCTGCCAGGTAATGGCAGGGGCTCTTCGAATCCTGGGAGAGGCAAGGAGAGCTTTTATCAATAGCTGTTATGAATGAGCTGAACTGAAATGTTTCCATAAGGGATTCCTGCCCTCAGGATGCAGAAACTGGCTCCATCAAAATGCTGGAGGTAGAAAGAGACAACCAAGATAAAGACTTCAGGGAGGCTGCTGGTCTGTTTATGCCAAATATTCCAGCCATGACTCTGAGTGTCCGTGAGAACAGACAAATAATAGAAAGGTGAAAACTGAAAATCACTAAAGTGTTTCTCCAGCAGAGATGCATTTCTCTGTACATCTGAATTCAGAACACTGGATGTGAAAAATAACATTTAGGAGTTCTGACCTTTAGAGAAACAACTGCATGAGAAAATGTGTTCTTGTAAAAGGTGCCAAAACACAAGTTCACTATAATGCAACAGCCATATAATTAACAAAAGGAGAAAAAAATGAGAAACACAGCCTGTATAAATGGAACATAGAATAAAAATCCATGTGTATACACATATATATGCAATATGAACATGAGGACAGCATTTCTGGTAGCTCAGCTACGCTGCACAGTCACACAGAAATATGTAATCTATCAAATTGGGGAAATCAAAATAACATAAATTATTTAACAATGTTTCTCTTATAAACTATGGCCAGGCCTGGCCCATGGAGAAAGGCAGGGCTCTTACTAGGAATGTAGGCTGGGTTGGTGTAATACAAACATGGTGAGATGAATATTTATAAATCTCTGACTTTTGCATACTGATCCAGAGCCTAGAACTATATAAACTTCAAGTCAGTACTAACTAGAGCTCAGAAGAGCAGACCATCCAGTGATCCTGTCTAAAATTGTTCAGCGGTCTTCTGTAAAGTGCAATTTTAAACTGTCTTTCCTTAACATGATAAAATAAGTGATAATGTCAGAGTGGTGATCCCCTGACAGAAAGCACGCAGGCAATGCTTCAGACAGTTCAGAGCATTTAGCATCTTTAAATGAAGTTGCAGATTCAAACTAAACACAAAACTCTAATAAAACATCACAAATCAAGAATATTTGTCTAATAAAAATTTGGGGTTTTCCTCATTTGACTACTTAGATGGATTTAATAGGGATATTCTTCACTGAAAAAAAAAAAGAATAATGCTGCAAACCCCCAAATCTGAATCTCTAGGCCTTAATGGCTAAACCATTGCCTTCAGATAACATCCAACTCCCTCCACTGGGAATAAGCAAGATAAAACAACAACAAAAAAAGACATTAGTAGGTAATGAATTATTGAGAACAAACTAAACCAGCAAGTAAACACCACGTCTGTTATAAAGCAGGTTTTTGATGCCTTTTGGAGGCTGGAGAAATGAGTCAAGTCGCCCACAGTCTATTACATGTCTGATTGCTTCTGACAGGGGGCAACACTTCACACAAAGAGCATAAAACACCCTTAAACATCAGAGAAAAGCAAGAAAGAAATGCAGATGGAAGATTAAAAGGAAGATCTCGGGCTGGATGTTTGCTTCCCTGTAGTAACACACATCTGTCTACAGCATGATCTAGGAGTAATGAGGTCAATGTTTGTATTTCAGAGTAAAATCAGGTTCTTTTACTCACCCAGGGACCAGTGTTATCATTCCCAAGTAGTCCCAGAGAAATGAGTGAGATTCCTGCAGAGCAAGGGAGCCCTCAATGCCTGCAGACTGCAGCTGCATTTAATGCCCAGTTTCAGAGGTAACATATTCTCAAAATTATCAACAAATGAGCTGGAGTTTTCCTTTGTGTGACACAATTGTAAGACATTACTTTTTAATGTTCTTGTAACACATTTGCAGCCCCACTCAGCCCCTAGAGAATACTGCCAACAGCATAATTTGACACATATAATCAAAATCTGCAGCTTTCAATGAAAAGTATCCTTTAAAATTTGCCATGCTGCCAGCTACACTGAGCCACACACTTTCCATGAGGGAGACCAGCATGTATATTTGAGAACAGCTGTAAGTAAATAGAGAACCACATCCTACCTGGAGACATTTGCTACATGATTTTTCCTCATTTGCAGGCCCCTGTGTTCACAAATTATAGGCTAAGATGTGGTCCAAAGCCAGGAGAGCACTTGAGAGCTGTGTTACTTTCTTTATTTTCCATCTCTTGAAGAACAGTAGTCTAGCTGTGAGCTCAACAAGATGCTTAAATTTGAATTCTGTGAAGCTGACAGACCAAGAAAGAGGAGGAAAAAACCACAAAAGAATGAAAATTTCAGCATGTACTGATGTATAAATGAAAGGTGTCGTGATCCTTTCTCTAGACCATGATCTCTGTAACCCTTTGTCTTTGCCAGTGTGAACGGAGGCTCAAATATTCCATCTTTCCCAGCAGCATCTTTGCATGACACCCAGTTACCCTGCTGAAGGATTTTTATTAAATTCAGATGTCTTCATCTGCTGCTTTTCATCTCTTTGGCACCAGGTTGCACTGCATCAGATTGGCTTTTGTCAGCTCACAGTCTTGTTTGTCACGAGAGGAGACACAGCTCAGATGTACTGAGGGAAAAAAATCTGTCCAAAAATGTTTGTCAGGAGGTGTCTGTGCTTGGAACAAAAGTATCTGAACCAAGATGGAGGGCCTAAGGCTCTTTCTGATTATAGATTTTGTGATAAGTTAAACTTATGTGATATGGGTATCCCAAATCAGCAATTGTTTTAGTTCCTGCTACATCCACACATGTTTTACTGTTGATTTCAAGGAACTTTTTGCAGAATTTAACCTATAATTTCCATACTAGCATCTAGTGATAGTATTATATGTTCCACCTATAGATTTCAGCATTTTAACACCCAGATATGAGATGGGGTCCTGCAAATTAGGGTATTTATGATGCCAAGTGGTTGGTTTGCACAGCTGCTGCTCCTCAGACTGAACTTATCAGAGTAGCAACATCCTTCCAGCAAAGTCTGCCACTATCCTAAACAATCAAGTCACTTCAATCAAATCATTGAAGCTATTAATGTCATTATGCTAATTAAAATACATGAATGTTTATATACTGAACATAGAAGCAGATAAAGAAGAATTGCATAAATTAAATTCACTTAGAAAATGAAAACTTCTTTCAAAATGAGTTTGAAAGGAGGGCACAGAGCTCCTTACCAGCTTGGTTTGACACAGAGAAATATTTTCAATTTAACAAAGAAAAAAGATGTTTCTGAAAATTCTGGAATCTTTCGTTCTAGTGGGTTTTTTTTAAATGGAATGCATTTCACTTTGCTCTTCTCATGTTTCATTTTGTCATTTCTAGGTGATGCTCCTTCTTTTTCTATTTCAAGATTGCATTTTTTTTTCCTGTAAAATTTAATGATTTGTTTTGATTAAACAGCCTGAAGATAAAAATACACTGCTTTGGGCAAATTGGTTATATCAGATGAAGCCAAAAAGATTTTTTTTCTTTTTTTTCAGGAAACAAAACAACAATAAAAACCCAAAGAGTGTCTTCTACCTCAGTCACCCTGTACTTCAGCTTATCTGGCACTTCCCAAGGGCACAGGTGAGATGAGAGCAAGCAGGGAACTGAGACTTGGAACCCTTGAACTTGGATCTTGCAGGAGGACATTTATGAAATACAATGCAACAGTTCTACCTGTGAAATCTTTCAGTTCAGATTGTTGATATTAAAATTGGAATAGGTCCAGCTCAGACCAATATTTCTGTTTATTACATCTCCAGCTACCTCTTTATTTCAGCTTTAAAGGTTTCAGGGCAAGAATGTCTGACCTGCAAGTGAGACACTTCACTTTAGAAAAGTCTCCCCAATATTCTTCCTCTGGTATTCCCTGATACTTTTCCCTGATAGTCCCTGAATTTCCTTATTTTCAGCCTATTTCCCCTTAGGCACAGCCAGCTGTTTCCTGCCAATGCCAGAGCATGTATGACAGGCGTAACATAATATTAAACACATTTTATCTATGGACTCTGCTGGGCTATGTCTTCTCTGTCTGGGCTCCTTGCCAAACCTCTTGGCACATCCCTGCCTTTTGCAGCATCCAGAATGAATTGATGACTGAGACAACTTATATGATGGAGTAAAGTACCCTTACTGGAAGTGACAACTGTGTTCAGGTCTAAAAACTGGTGAGTTAGTTAAAAATCAATTTTCCCTATTAGCCAATCAATAAACTAAAGGCAGCTTAGAGGTCACTGGAGCAAAAATGTCTCCCCTGACTCGTGAGCTGGGATCACAAACAGCCCAGAAACCAAAGCTCTCCACCCTCCCAGTGCTGTAGAGCTCACAATGCAAACCCTCCTTTTGTCTATAGAAATGCAGCAAACATGGCAACAGTGCCCTGGGATTCCAAGTGAACAGTCCTGGAAAGAATTGCACAGAAAAGATTTTTATCCCTTTTTTTGTTCTCCTGCATTGCTTTCTACTTTGCTTAAAATACTCTTTACCTGGTGCCTTCTTTTCATGATAATCCTGATTTGAGTCGTGTCAGGTGTGACTGATAACATGATTGAAAAAAAAGGCAAAACCAGGGGAGGGATAAACCCAGAGACATTCTGAGCAGAGCACTTTCAGTGGGTGAGGTCTGTGTAAAACACAGAAATCTCTGCATGAAGTTGAACTGGAGGATTTTTAAACCAAGTCTGGCTTTAAAACCATGGCAGACATGAGAAAGGTACTGAATATCTGTGCAGAAAAGCCACAAAGACACAATTTCCACTGACATGCAGTGCTGATGAATGTGGAAAATTCTGACCATACACTACAGGGTAGTTTATTTGCTTGTTTCACATATTTTAACAAAATGGAGACTAAATACCAAAGTATTTCATGAATGGGGAGCAGGCCTAAGATTCTGACCCACATGGGAGTTTCTAGAGATTTTCCTGGCTGGATTTACTCTGTTCCTTTAGTATCTCAGAATCCCAGAATTTACAGCTTCAGCATAGTTGTAAATCCATGGAAGTTCCAGTTAACTTCATTTAGATTAGGCAAATTACTTCCCTGAGCATACTTTATCCTGACATTTTTTTCTTCAGGTCCTGTTGCTGTAGCTCAGGGAGGTGCAATGCACACCTGTTCCAGGTACGTGGAAAGGAACAAATCTTTGTAAGGCACAGGAATAAAAAGTGAAATCCCTGTGCTCACACAATAACCCCTGAAAAAAGGTACTCCTGTCACAGCTTCCTTCACTGGTTATAGAATATTTTTGCCTCTTTTGTTTTGGACACCCACAGAATAACTGAGGGGAAAATGGTCCCACGGGAATTGGTCTCCAACACTGCTAAAAAATCGTACCAACTGCACAGCAAGCACTCGAGCTGCATGAAGATGAATGAAGGGGAAAAAATGTCCAATATTCCCTGAAAGTTTTCTGAGGTTTTTATGGAGAAAATCAAGCCCATGTATCTGCTAAAATATCCATTGTTGTGAGCAGTTTACCTCACAGAGAAGTTCAAATGCTCTTTTTATTTTGTGACAGGGCAGAAGTATTCACACCCATCAGGTTTACACACAGACATAATCAATTGCTGCTTTTCTGACAAAACTCCATCACTGTAAAAATGCTCCATTAAATGCCTGGTAATAACATTCTATAGATGTTTTATTGAAAAATCAAGTTTCTCTAAGCCAAACTGCACACAGCATACTGGTAAAAATGGGAAATAAAACGTTCATGCAATGGAACTATGTTCAAACCAGAAAACACTGCTGTAGAAAACACAGAGAAGGGACCAGTAAATAAGTTTTGTCCAGGCTATAAAATTCTAGTGGCAATCAAGAAAAGCCTGGTGCAGGTGGTTGGCTGGAATGGTGTCAGGGAAATTGTCACCAGGAAAATGACCTTTGGTGCTCTTTCTCCTTGAAAGCTGTGCTCCCTTCTCACAATTTACTCTGTCAGTAGCTCAGCTCCCAGATTATGTGTGTGGATATTTTTTTGAAAACATTTTTGTGTGACTTTTCTTAACAAAAATTTATCTCAAACCCACCAAAATCCTTCCACTGAAACACACTGGAAATATTTTGTCTCTTTGAATTGTAAAAAATGTTTTGGCTTTGGAGAAAAAGCTCCATGTTTTCCACAGGGAAAAATAAACCTATTTTCTAGACAGCTATCCCCCATCAGCTGTCTCCTCACCCTCCTGGGAACTGAGCTATAGGGAAGACATCAAAGCAGACAGACCCTTCTCTCTAGTTGTAGGAATTGGATTTGGTATCTTCTCTTACTCTGTTGACAATTTTCAAGCTTCTATTTTAGTTTCTTTCTTCATCAGTCTTCAGTTTTTAGTATAAATTGTCCCTGGTCTCCTTGTTTGTATTTCATTCACTTTTTCCCATGATGGTGACACTTATATAGTTTTCTCCTGTGCTGGTCACTTTGGCTGGAACTTTGGCTCTTCCATTATTTCTTACCTTTGCCTGCTGTAGTCAATTCCCACATAACCTTTGAATCCTTGAGAGAGAAAAAAGCCACATTGTCTTTGAGGAGATTGTCCAGGCTGTCACCTTTTGGATTGAGAAATGTGTGCAACCTGGTGATTAAATCCCTGCTCTAGTCAAACATCTTCAGGTTTGCCACACTTACCTCTGTGACCCAGTTTTAAGGGAATTCTTAACATTAAGTTCAAAACTCTGAATTATCTCACCATGTATGGATTTTCATTATCCCCCTCCGAATCATGCATTTATTTTTTTTCTTGTTTCCTATTCAACTTATCCCAGGAAAACAGAAAATCCTGAGAAAAATCAGGCTGGATGCACTGAGTAGCACTGAGAAGCTAAAGACAAAGTTCCAGGGGACCAAGAAAGGTGCAGGGGACTGAACTGGAACTGGTGGCTCTTGAAATCCTGGACTTGGAGTAACAGCTTAGACTCATTCCAAGGCTGTAGAGATTTTTTCCTCTGGATATTGCACAGTGCAGCAGACTGGGCCATGGAGTGCTCCAAGATCCTGTTTATTCAGTATATAAAACTTACCTCTGGGGGACCCAGCTGAGGAACAGACAAAACAATTTTCCCCATAAAGTTTTACAGCTGCTCCAAGGGTCCTGCACTAAAAAACTCCACACTTGTGAAAAGGAGAAGAAAAGGAAAATGCCTAAAAGTTTCCTGGTCTGAAGTGGGAGTAATCACATTTCTTTCCTTTTATTGAAGACTAATGCTCTTTAGAATAGAGACCATGGGGCCAGGGAGGTCCCTCATGATGTGCACGAGGGATTGCCAAGAAAATTTGGTTTAGAGCCGTATGCAGAATGAGAGCACAAACCCTTCAGCTCAGCCAGCACCACCCACACCTTTGAATTTGCTCTGGCTGTGGAGGGAATTGGCTCAGGAGAAGGGGATGGCCTGAGAACTGTGACTGTGGAGGTGCATCAGCTTGCCTGGTCCTCATCAGCCAGGAGGAGGATGATATTAACCCCTGGTTTTCCCTGTGGAAACCACACTGGATGTCCACTCCCCTGCAGTGCCCAACGTTCAGCGTGCACATTACAGCTCCTAAACCCACACCCAGGCCAGGGGTGTTTGCAGGGGCTTTGTTCAAGTGGCTGCTCTAGGAAATAAAAGCAGATCTGTAAAATCACAGTGTATAATATATTAGAAACAGAACACAATTCTCAGGGGGATCTTCACTGAGGCCACTGGGATGATTCAGGGGAACATGATGGATGGCTACTGCCCTTTTCCTCTTCCAAATAAACATTTTGTCCCCCTCCACTGGAGCTGGGCAGCAGATGCAAAATTACAACACAGAAAAGGAGCATAATTTGGCCATAAAAATGTTGCAATAAGTTGTTATATAACTGAAATGCCACCGCCTTTAGTGCATCCACCCACTCATTTTACAACCAGTTAATATTTTTCTGAACTTACATGTTGTATTCTATCCCGCCGCCTCTGCAATCTTTTTGCCTATTTTTCTGCCAAAGCCACAAGAATAAAGCTGTCAACATTGCAACTAAGCCATCTTTCTTGTCTGGCAAATTGTCTAGTGGAGACTATAACCTCCTGGCTGCTCCACTGCATAATGTAAGTATCCTGTCTTAACAAAACAGAATTTAAATATTTTTTAGATACAAGATATCTGCAGGCTTCTGTGCAGAAACAAGTTAAATATATTTCCCTGACATTTTTTACTTTTCTCCAGTGGGAATGGCACAGACATTCATATTAAGCTGAACACGTATTGACATGCTTAGAGAGATGTTATATGGCTTTTCAACTGAAATATCTCCAGGTATTTGAACTGCAATAATAAATATGGCCACTCCTGAGGGAAGGAAGAAGCAGCAAGAAAATTCCCCAGAAGAGTGTGATTAAGAACTGAAGTGAGCCTCTGGCATACAGTAGTTATGCTTTGAATGTGATTGGGATTTATGATTTCAATTAATGCTGGAGCACAATTTTAGAAATGTATTAGCAAGCTCCTGGCTGAACAGAGCACAGTTCATTTGTGCATTCCTCCAGATTAGCTTTATCATTGTGCTGTTTGCAAACACAAGGCTGGATCCTCTGAGATGTGTTTTGGGGAGGCACAGATGACAGCTGCAGAGGAGCCACATGGACCAAAATGTGGCCTCAGCTGTGGGATAGTTTTTAGTGTATTGGAGGAGCTGTAATTTCACATCTGAGAGATCAAAAGAGAGAAACTCATAAGAGAAGAAAGACCAATCTCCTTTTCTCTGCTTTTCCATTTTGGGTCCCAAAAAAGGCTCTGATGGGCTGATGTAAATGTGCTGGATGTACATCACCAGAGCTGGGCCCTCCTGAGGTTCACTTACAATTTACAAACTAACCGAGGCCTGACGTGACTCTGTGGGCTCCTGCTGCATCTATCTATATACATTTACATCTTGGTATTTATATACTGGTAAATATAAACATGGCTCAGCTTGCCCTTTTATTCTACAGACACAGCTCTCCCCACCTGCCTCCTAATTCCAGAATTTCGATGTCATCTGCATTTGTTAAGGCCCTGTCACCTCAGGCAGGCTCTGCTCGTGGGGATCTCCGTGGGCCCAGAGAGAGCCCGAGAGCTGCACTCTGGGTCCTAAACTTGTCCTGGCTCACTGAGCTGAATAAAGCTACTCATAAAGGCAAAAAAAAAATCAGGTGTAAGCAGCTGAAGGCTTCGAGATTAATGAAGCATTGGAGAGGGAAAGCAGCAGGGTTTTCTCAAGGCAGTCCTGCCCCTGGGGAGGGGCACAAATGCCCTCAGGTTGATGTTGCCCCTGGCAGCAAGGACAGCAAGCACCAGAGCCTTGTCCTCCTTTTCCTTGGTCACTCACTGAACCCTGTTTCAGTCAGAGCTCTTCTACAGAGAGTAGTAAAGGCCCTTATTCTCCTCTGTCAGGTACTAACAAATATTTATTCATGCCTCATTATGTAGCTAGGTCAGTGTAAATGCTTTGGTTTCTATGGATGGCAACCATCATTCTTTCTCAGAAGAAATACCAAAATCTCCATTTAGACTAGGTCTTACATAAATCCTCCCTCTCTGGGTTTGTATGGTTGAAGAAGGAATGCAAGGGACAGCAGAATTACATCTCCTTGTTTCCCTATTGCCAGCACTGCAGTATTTCAGACAGAGCAGTTTTCTGTGAGAAGCATTTTCCCTCTCATTTCCAAGAGCAGCATTTCAGACCCTGTGCCAGGCTGGAACCAACACTGTGGCTGCCAGCATGACTCACAGCCACTTTGGCAGAACAATATCTGCCAGTGAAGAGAAAATCTCACTGATGCTTCAGGCACAACTCTGTGACAACAATAGAGTAATTAACTTTTGAAACCAAGCATTTCAATCCGTGCATAACAAGAGTAGGAGAAACCTTGCACCTGCATTATCTGGTGCGGCCCTGAACCGACATGCAAGTGTTTTAAACTTTGTGAATTGAGATTAAACTACAGAGTACACAGCTGATCCAATGGAAAAGAGATTCTGCTTTACAGTGATATGTTACTTGTGATTCCTGTCAAGGCTGTGGGAGGTAAAATCTCTGAAATACAATCACTTCCTTAGAAATTTTGACACTGTGAGAAGCACTGTAGGAGAGAACCTGCCTTTTGAAGGTTTGCTTTCAGTGGGCCTCACATGTGTCCAGACTACAGTTCAGCACGGCTCCTGGACACAGGCTTCGCAATTTGGGGAGCTGCACTGAGGCTGTGAGCGTGGAGCAAGCAGGGAAGAGGCCAAAGGCAGCTCTGTATTTCCTTCAGATCACAGGAGTCTCTGCACCAGCCGCCTTCCACCCAGAGCAATGAGAGACCCAAGAGGAAGGTTTTGCAGTGAGCTGAGAAATTTTCTGAAGCATTTCAGGGGTGTCTTTGGTTTTACCCAGTAGAGACGCTGGAAATGGAAGGGAAAATGAAAACCACAGCTTGTGGGTGCTCTTAAAGCTGATGACAGTCCCTCATAGCCTCAAGCACGTTCTTACTATTACTCTATATTACATTTTACAGTTTCAGAATATTGTGAGTAAAATGGTTTTTGGCTTGTTTATTTTTCCATATGTCAGAGGCAAAGCTTTCCCCTTTGGTTCCATTGAATCTAAAACTGACAAGGCTGCTCTTCTTTAACAAATCATAAAGCACCTTATTCTGCCAAGACATCTTTGTTTGTGCACCAGCCACATCAAATACAGTTAGTGCAGGGCTGGGAATACTGTTTATTAGTTAACCACAGCTGCAGAACTAGCAGATGGAGCAGAACACATTTTTGTTGAAGATCACAAAAGTAATGACTACTGTTCTTTTCTTTTTCATTTTTAATCTGTCATTGCTTCATGATGGAGTTGCAGATTTTGTTAGAGACTTCATGGACTGGTACAGAAACCACAGTATCCATTACATTTAATTACTCCTTCATTTGTTTAAACAGTGAGTGATTTTATTAAATTGAATTACTTTCCTCTGCAGCTTACATGAGAAAGGGGCATTATAATTACAATCAGGTTGGCATTTTAAAGTTATAACATTTGTAAGCAACAGCAAAAGCCCTGTAGAAATTACATGCATATTTAAATGCCAACAAACTTTGCTCACATACCACCTTTAAAAATGCCTTTCTCGGTTCCGTGAGCTGAAACTGAGCTCCCAGCTGAGGGGTAACAAGTCAAAATGACTGAGTGGCCAGCAAAGCCTGTGTCCTCTGAGAGCCCCCAGAGCAAAGACAATGATGCAGTGCCAGGGAGACAGCAGCAAGACTGGGGCTGCTCACTGTTACTTACAACAATTCCCACTGGCTTAACTAAAAGCAACAAGCAAAACAACAAACAAGAAATAAGAATTTTTAGTCTTTTCACTTCTAGCATCCTGTCCAATGAAGCAGATGTGCTACCACTGGTGTTAATCACCAGGATTTCAGGTCATACCAGTTCCCTTATTCTGATGAAGTTCCCCTTTGCAGCCTTTGCACTGGACCTTCCACACCTCCAGCTTTCATACCCACACCTAAAGCTTCCACCTAAAGCTTTCTGGATTCCTAAAGGATCCAGACACCTGTCCCAAGGACCTGATCAGCCTTCAGCTTCCTCAGAAGGGGAAGAGGAGGGTCAGGGACTCAGGGACTGACCTGGTGACCAGGGCAGGACCCAAGGGAACAGCATGAAGCTCTGCCAGGGCAGGTTTAGGATAAAGGATATTAGGAGAAGGTTTTTCATCCAGAGGGTGGTGGAGCACTGAACAGGCTCCCCAGAGAAATGGACATGGCTAATCAAACCTATTGCCACATCCTACAATGCACGTAAAGCACTAAGCTTATACTCAAAGTCTACATGAAGAAATGAGTTTTGTCAGGGGTCTTGCCACAAAACACATCAGAAAAAGTACTAATTCCATTCAGGATGGGAGATTACCTCTTCTGCAAATGAAAGTGGGGATGAACGAAAGGAGTAATTGTGTGGTGTGATTTTTCACTGGGGCCAACAGAAAAGTGGGGTGATAAGCAGCTTTTTTTCTGATTGATATATCAAAAGAGCTTGGGACAGAGAAATGAGGGCTGGGTTTGGCAGGACAGTGGACTGGAAGAGGGATTTTATTGCAGCTCTGCTGTTGCCCAGCTGCTTGCATTTGATTAAGACCCCCGTGGCTCCTTGTGCTCTGCTCTCCTGTTTGCTCAGCTTTTGGACAGGAGCCTGCAGGCTGTGACCATCTCCACCGGACACTGGCCTTGGCAGAAGGTCCTAAAAATTACCAAAGCCCCCCAAAACTCACACCCAATTATGAACAAGTTCTGATGATGGCATTAACACGTTCTCAAGAGGCACCTTTAGAAAACACCACCTGCAGAGCTGCTCTGACAATGGCATGCAGAGGGGATGTATGGCATGTGCCATGATTTCATGGCCAAGCCTGCCAGTGCTTTAAAGAGCAAATCATTTCAGGGTTTTAAGTCCTCAACCAGATGAAGATATTGAGAAATAAATGCCAAATGACATCAGCCATTGTAGCTACAGCCAAGGTTGAGTGTCTGTCTAGAGCTAAGGCTTTATAAAACTTGAAGGAAATGAGCCATGGTGAGCAGAACCATGACAATGCTGATGAAATTCTCCATTGCCAGTTTGTCACTCAGCCACTGGACAAGAACCACCCAGATCAGTGGTGGGAGCCATCTCTGGGCAGCTTTTATTACACTGAGATCTATTGCACTGGCCAGGGAAGGCAAAGATGCTGTAAGCCTTTCTCCCCCAGAGTTACCCCAAAGTCTCCCTTTCAGCTCACAGCAAGCAGCCAGATGTGTTTCTGCACCAACTAAGTGTCCCTCCATGACAAGAGAAACCTTTGTTGTCCATTTAAAGAAGCTTTAGCCAGCACCAAATATAGACCTTTCTCCTCAACAAGAAGATAATGTATAGTGCAGGTTCCTTCCATGAGTAGCATTTTTCAGTCTGAGTGTATTTCTCTGCTTGAAGGTACTGGTATCTTGAAGAAAAATGGGAGAAGTTTCCCAGGCTCAGGGTTACTGGGAGCTGCTAGGATGGAGACTGTGAAACCAAGGCTCTGAATGCACAGAATCAGACTCTGCCAGCAAACTGCTGCTCTGCACTGTCCTTGGGATGCTCAAACCCAGCCCAGACAGCCACTTAACCAGAGTCAAGATAGCTTTGCCGTGAAAAAGAATCTGCCTGCACCTCTGGCCTACAGTGCATGGCTTATATCCAATATTAATGTGTTATTGATGTTAAGATTCACACCAATGATAGTCATAAAAAAACCCGTGGATCTTTCATCTTTTACCACCTGATGGATTTGAAGGAAGAATGATTCCTCCGATCTCTCTCTGCCAGGCTTTCCCCCTCACCTCTGACATGCACATTGCAGCTCAGCCAAGTGAGGCATGAAGCACCACAGCTGCCAAAAAAAAATAATTTTAATTAATTCCACAAACCAGCTAAGGCAGCCCCACTTTAAGAGTGGGGGAAATGCTGAGGATGAAACCCTGCAGCAGTGTTCCAAATACAGGTTTGGAGGTTTAGCCAGGTAGTTTTTTACATCAAAGAAACTCTCCTGAGTAGCAGCTGGATGATCTCTTTGCTCTGTAGAACCTGGGGATGAAAAACTCAGCAGAAGGTTGAATCCATTCATCTCTCTAAGATTATTTCTTGCAGAAACATGAAGTTCTCTTGAGCATAAAAAAGGGGAAGAAAACAACATTGGGGGTTGAAAAAGATTCTTTGAAGACTCACGGAATGCAGACACAGTGAATTCCTTCTGTTTCTCCTCCTCATGACAACATTTGTCACAGGCACACTCAGCCTACATCTCTCTGGATACTAATCTCTGCAGTGTGAATTTGGTTTGCATTCTAGCAACATGTCCTCAGCAGATATGTCCAACCTTGACTAAACCAAAGGAATCCAACAAATCAGTGGCTCTACATCCAACTGATAAAAAATTCTACATTTTTCTTCCAACAGACTGCTTGCAATTGCCACCCACTTTCTAACCTTTCCTGTTTTGAATCAAAAAAGAGAACACAGCAACCAGAGAATCGAATTACAAAATAGTGAAATAAGTCAGAAAACTGCAAGGCATCAGTCAGAACAGAACATTGTCTGTGACACAGGAGATTTTTGATGCCTCCTTTTCATGACAAAAATGTGCAATCCTAGTGCCATCCAATGTTTTCACAATGCACTGGTGAGCAGTGTAACTACAATAATGAGTGCTGGGCACTTCTCCTGTCCTCAGACTGGATTTCACAGCAGTAACACAAAAAGGGCTTCAGCAATTCTGCCAGGAGTAAACTGTTCTCTCTGAAACAAGCACATGGGCACCAGAGGACAAATCCCCTCCGTGTAGAAATCCATAAACAATAAAACCAAATCAGTCAGTTTAAAATTATTTGTGTTTTGCATCTGTGTCTAATAGGATCTAAAGTGTTTGTGCAAACTGGGCTTATCAGTTTAAAGCATCTTTAACTCAGGAATTCCAGAAATCAATCAAAAACTGACTCAGTCTCTAGGGCAGATAAATCTTAGAGGACATTTACAGAACTCTGTGCTATTAAAATAAAATCATCTTATATATCTACATGCCAAAATGGGCCACCATGTATGCAGAGTTAATGAGGTCTTGGTAGACAAGCTGGCATAGGAATATTTTCCAATTAACATATTTATGTTTGTCTTTATCTGATTAGATAAACAGACATCAGATATTTATATCAGGTATAGTTACAGAGAAACACACACTAGAATTTATCAAATGATCCCACTAAAAATTTTATAACTGCACAGTGTTATGTACATGCCATGCACAGCCTGAACATAAGACATCATCAACACATTCTCTAAAAGTGTCATTTTCAATTTGAAAATAATTACTGGTACTACACTTTATATGATTTTAAATAATTTAGGACATCAGCTAAAACTTCAGTGCTGTCCTAAAAGTTATAGCTCCAGTAATTTCCAATTCATATTAAAAAAAAAAAAAAGCTGAAGGCTTTATTATGCTTTGGGCTCCCAAATACTAGGAATTCCTCCTTGCAGAAGGACTTATAGGGTCTGGGATGAATAAGAGATTTCTGATAATATTGACTTAAAGAGGTTTTTGTAAAATGGAGTTGGCTGCACTGACTGCAGGTATGTCAGGCAGATTACTATTGTCAGAGGAATCCCCAGGCCTCCAGGTTAAGAAGGGCAAATGTATTTTTAAATTTCCAGAAGTATTTCTTAGCACTTAGGCATGCTTTTGGCTACTTGGAATTGCTGTCAGAGAAGGGAATCCTTGAAGGAGCAGTGTGGTCTTCCAGAGAGCCCAAATCAATGGCTCTGGGGAGGGAACCTCTGATCCTCTCACAGAATTGGTGGCAGATGCTTGGCTAATTTGCTCCTGGAAACCTCCCACACCAGAGTTTCTCACCTCCTCTAAGCTGGTTTTGCTTTGTTTTGCTTTCCCCATACTCCTGATTTGCAGGCTGCCCTGGGATTCAGCACAAGGATGTGCAGGACTGGGCAGGACAACCCTCACAAACCTGCTGCAGGGACCCTGCCCCCTCCCTTCTGCTTGTGCCTGCCAAGGTTACACTGAGAACAGACAGCCTGGGAGATGGGAATAGAGAGCAGCATCCAAAACCTACCACAGAAGTCTTAATTTCAAAGCCATTTAGCGAGTCTTTCACCGTAGAAGGTCAGAACTCTTGCCAGTGACTCAACCTGGGAACCCCAAACTGCAGCTCCTCAGATCTGACACATACCCCTGGAGAGTGTCAGCCAGGGAGTGCATAATACGTGCTCAGAGAAGTCAATGTTCATTGAGGCAATTAAATATCATGCTTTATATTGCTGTCACTTGTAATTTAGTTATACTGGAAATGAAGAATGGGTTGTCTATGCAATTGCTGTCATAAACATCACCGAGTCCGTGTGGAAAGATTCACAATAAAACACTAAGTTGCCATTATCTCAGTGGCAGGTCTGTCCTCTCACAGAGCAGTAAGTAATAACTCTTTCACATTTGCAAAAGAAAGCAATATTTGCACTGCAAGGATGTGTCCTGTTAGTTTGAAAATAATGTCAATAAGGTGCTCTCCTCAGAAACATCTCCACCATCCAATTGTTTCCCAATCACAATTCATTTACTCAAGGACTGCACTCTGCTAGAGAGTAGGAATGATCCTGCTCTCATAATTACTGCTCCTATGTGCAAACATTGACAGCACAGAGGCAATTCTGGCTGATTTAGCCAAGTGAAAGGTTAATGCTTGGGAGGTGCAGCCAGAATATTTCTTCCAGCAGGGAGACATTCAGTGTGCAATAAAACCTTCTCCCCAGCTCCTGTTAAGCCCTTGTGCCAGGGCTTTGCTAAACAGGGCTTGAGAGAGACAGCAAGTGGTGACACACAGGGCCAGGAGCCTCCCTGGATCATCCACATCTGACACTGCACCACCAAAAACCCCATGAACCTGCACAGTGAAAACCTTCAACAGTTGTGATTCCCCTTTTTGTACCTTCCTGGCACTGCACCAAGAGGGATTTCAGAGAAGAATAATTATGTTTTATCCGCTCCAAGAGGAATTTCAGCCAGAGGCAACTTATTTTATCAATAATTGGTTTGGTTTTTTTGTTTTTATTTTTATCTGTGGCCTCAAATACAGCACTCTCACAGTAACAAGGCAGTTACTGAACACTGGTTTGCACTTTTCAAGATGCTCCATCGAAGGAAAAGCACTCAAAGGAGTCAAGTTACAAATTTCTTGGTGGACAGTTATTGATCTTTCTCAACATTTAAGGTCATCATTGGAACATACAGGGTATTTATCATGTCTGAAACATACTAGAGAAAAAGACTAAATTGAGTGATTAAATATATATATATATATAAAGTAACCAGGCTCTTGTGCTGTCCCAGTCTAGAAATAAATTGAATCACCAGCTATGTGGACAGACAGGTTATATATCACACACACACTGGCAGCCCTCCCATATCACCTGGTGCAGGTACAGAGTTATTCACATTCACCCTGGAGCTGCAGTCACACAAGACCCACACTGAATTTCAGATGCTGCCTTCTTAGGATGCTACACACAGTCCTGTCCTCAGGGAGGTGAAGGATCCATTGGGATTTCATCCCAATCAACAGTTTCTCAGGCAACAGGAGATCTGTGGTGCCCCACATGTGATGGTTTGGAGGGGACTGATCTTTAGAGAACACAATCCAGTCTTCTAAAATCCCTTTGGATTGTGTCTCACACTGAGAAGCCAAAAGTGGATGGAGCTTAACACTCCTTATTCCCAGGCTGCATCTTGGAAGAGAGAGGCTAAATCACATCTTGCCTCAGAAAGTTAATTCAGGCTGTTGTAAACCAAAACAAACAAGGGTAGAGGTCTAATATTTTGCTATGTTTATTGAAATTCTCAGCATCTTTCCAAGGAGATGACTCTCTCCTTTGATAAAAAGCAACTTTAATTGCAATAGGTGTTAGGTGGCTGTCTGGTGTATCAATTGCTCCATCTTTCTCCAGTGAGATAAAGTGAAGGGAATTGAAGCTGCTAATGATCATGAACATGAATACATTAGGAAACAACCAAGTTAGTCCTCATGTGCATGTGCTGCAGCACAGCTGTGAGCAAAATGAGCATTATTTTATTTTTTTTTTTCAACAGTAGCTCTATTTACCCTGCCATCAGGCCAGTATTTTTTTATCATTCTTCCATAGCCACTGATAATTACCTAATATATTTTGTAAACTGCCAGTCTGTTTTCAGAGCAGAAAAGGCACTTAGGCACAGATTGACTCCAATTGGCCTCGCTGGCTGCTCCACAGAGGATCAGCCATCATATGACTTTTAATCTCCTATGAAACAAAATGATTAAACTGTCAATATCAGGATGAGCCACCATGACGGCCACCCTGATGGAATGGTGCCTCAGAACTGCTCCTAATAATATGTATGCAAGGAATGGATTTTTCTTTATAATGCATGTAATTAGAGTACAGGACAAAATGTTCTGTTCAAATTCATGACATGCACAACTAATAGAGAAGGAGAGAATGAGGCCCTTGGCTATTTATTTGCATGAAAAGGCTCTAATGTAGGATATACTTTAGAGAAATTAGTTTTTAATCTAGGTGACTAGATGAGATTTTAACCCTGAACTGGTTTTAAGCTGACCTGGGAGAATTTATGCAGACATAAATGTGATGCCCTGGAAGCCAGACGGGTGTCACTTTTTCATTAATTTTTGAATATCTTGTGCAGCCAAGGGGAGCAGAAAATCAGTCCTGTTAGAGGCTCACCTTATGAGAATTTGCTCTGGTGAGACTGACTCAAGAAAAGCAGATAGAAATTTTAGAAGGAATGTATTCTTTGTAAATTTGGGCGTTGGAGGAGTTAGGTACATTGATTCAGCAGTGATTCCCCCTGCTTGACCTGTATAAAAGCAAAACCTACAGCTGTGGCTTTCTATGAATACATTAAATAGGGCAAGTGACTCTCCCAGCACAAGTCTATTACAGACACTATTGCTCTGCAATTGTAACATAACTGATCCAACAAGTCCTTGAAGGAGCAAACACAACTGCTGCTCAAACAGCATTGCTCATTTGATGGCTGATGCAGGAAATGTGTGCTTTTTACTGTAGATTTTGTATCAGGTCAGGGCACACACCTCTCATCCCCTGGGAAAAAGGACTTTGAACACATCTGAAAAGGACCTGCAGCTCCACCACCTCAACCCTTGATGAATCAGTGCTAACAGCATGGAGTAGGGACAACAATAAGTTCTGCCGTGCCAGACCATTAAACTATTGCTCATTTGGCATCTTATTAGCAACTCTCAGCTTGAGTCAGATCTTGCAAGTTATTTTTGTACAAAAACAATCTTTTAAATAATCAGCAGGGACTTGGGAGGTGCTGGGTGACCCTGGGCCTGCATCAGGGCTGGGATTTTTGCTTACCTGTTCCTTTTCTCCCAGCAGTGCATGCAAACTCCAGCAGGAACCCAGACTGCACCAGCTGTAGAAGTTCAGCATCTCACCCTTGGGAGCCCATAGCACAGTGCTGGCCACCACTGGAACCAGCAGCCAAACATTTCAGACAGGGAAGGAGCAACCTAATGAGCACAGAAGCCTCTCAGTGGTGAAGGGCACGGAGACATAAGTTATTTCTGTGAAAATCAGCACATTAATTAGGAGGAATGCATAATTTCTTTCTGGTTTTAGGCTTTGAGGGGGGCAGAGAAGAAAGAACCTTTGATGGCTGGGGAAAGGCAAGGGCAAAGTGTCTTCTAGTGGCTCGATGAGTGAGCAGGTCACAGCAGCAGGGGGAAAGTCAGGGTTTCTGTGTCAGCTGATGAAAAGGGTGTTTCTGTGAGCAACTGCAAGGTGGGAACAGGCCAGAGCCTTTTTGGACTTTGCCTAAGGCTTGGGCAGTTTCAAAGACAATCTGTCCACAAATTCCTGTGCTAATTGCTAAATCTATCTTTTTGGGGGAAGTCCAGCTTCCAGTGTTCCACTACTGAAAAGTAATAAATTTTTTTCCAATATCTGTCTCCTACTGAAAACTCTTCCAAGTCAAGTTCTCCTGGAAGTTCATATAAATGAATGTTTTCACAAATTGCTGTAAAAATATGTCCAGAAAACTGTGTCAATTCTCATTCACTTTTCCAACTTTATCTTCCAGCATTGTTAAGAGCTCTTGTAAGCATACATATGTTTTATCTTGGAAAATAAAAGCCAATAAAGATGATAGCTAATTAGAGAAGATAATGCAATGATTGATTCCACTAGATGAGAAAGGTGAAAGCATTTTTTCCTTCTTGGGGAATTGAGTCATGGCTTAAATAAGAAAATAAACCCACATAAAGAACCTCAAAAATGACCATGAAAGAGAGATAAAGGCTCTTCCCCTGATCCTTTATCTGAACATGTGTGAAGAGAAGGAATAAAACTAAAGTGTGGAATATTGAAATTATGTGAATTCAGAGGGGAAAAATAAAAGGAAGGAAAGAAAATACCTGTAATACATGCAGTTCAAGGTGTTGTGAGACCTATGACTATCCAGAGCAAGGCTGACTTATTTCAGCTAGCCCAGAAAATCCCTTACAGCAACATCCAACCTTTCAAGCTGCCTCTCTGGAGTTCAGATTTTATAACAGGCCACCCTTCAAACCTCAGAGCAGCTGGATTAAATCATCACCTGGGGAACCTGGGGAACTCAGAGCTGATTTCAGAAAAGGGGCCTCATCCCCAGGTCCTTTGCAACTTTGCAATGTCTTTGTATTTGGTGGCTGCACGTTCCCAGGTCAGTGCTCACCCTCTGTTGCTCTGGAGAAGAAATGTAAAACAACCCAACAGAGTCACTTGTGAGTAAATCCCTGTTGTGCAGAAACTGGGGGGCATTTCCCTCTAACCACATGTGCTGCCCCAGCCTGGGAAAGGTGACATCCTGGATGGAGACAAAATACCTCCTGTCTGCTGTGAAGCCCAGGAGCAACAGATCCCTGAGCAGCTCGAGGGCTCTGCTGAGTGCTGAGCACATCTGCACAGCACCTGGCACATCTGGGCAATTTCCTGCAGTGAGCATGCTCGTGCCACTTGAGACAGCTGGATTTTTGTTTTGTGTTTCTGTTCTATAATTCTATGATCTTGGCTGTTGAAAATGGGAAATGCAGACAGAAATGCTTTTGGAGAATGGCAATGAGGGGACATAAATGCTTTGCTGACACAGTTCATACATTCCTTGTATCCCCAGCTTTCTGCATGGGCTAATTACTATTCAGGCTGGTGTTCTGGTTTCTGAGCAGTTGGGAAACTTGTTGGAAGGTGTGTGCTGAAGCTCCACTGTCTCATTATGCTGCCTGCTTCCTCAGTTGGAAAAATCATCTCTGACAAGCCACTTTCCTGGGTGCAGAGCTCAAAAGACGCCAAGAGGCTTGGGGCTCGATGAAAGGTATTTGATGTCAATTGCATTTGACATATGCGGGTTTGATATGTTCCTGCCTCCTAAGTGATGCCAAAAATGCAGTTTATGAGAATAATATAAAGGCAGAGGACAGAGATCTAACCTCCTTCAGATAATTGCTCTGAGTTGTTGCAAGGTGACCTTCATCCCCACACAGGCAGCTTGTTGGTGAGAGAGCAAAAACATTTATCTCTCCCAATTTTCCACAGGCGCATAAAAAGCAGCCAGTGCTCTTAAAAAAACATCACTGACCCTGTGTCTGCTGTGCCATGATGGCCTTTATCCAAGCACAAAGGGAGCTGTCCTCTGGCTTCCCAAACAACTACTGTCTGGGTTGCTTCCTAGTCCCCTTGGTGAGACCAAAAATTTGGTTTGTAAGGAGAAGGACCTGCAGCATGAAACCTTCCAAAGGTGTAAATCCACCTCTCCTGTCAGGCAGGTGTGATCTGGGCACTGACAAACAGGTGCTGATGGCCAACACTGATCCTTCTCCTGATGCCTTGGGAAGGCTGGCCTGGAACAGAGACTGGACAGAGCTGGAGAATAAAGTAGATATTTATTGAAAGGCCTTTGGGGTACACCTTGGGCAGGACAGGGCCTGATCAGGGCTACACCCAAGGTGGACTAAAAATGGTCACCAAATTTACAACCGGTCATGAGGCCTTACATTTTTATAAGTTTTGGTCCATTTGCATATTGAGGTTTAATTGTGCAATTACAGCTCCAGGCTGTGAGGTCCCATCCTTCTTGTTTTTCTCTTCATTCTACTGTTATTTGTGTTTTTCGGCTTGAAAGTTGTCTTTGGTCTTTAGCAGGAAAAGGATTTGGTTTTTTTATTTATTTTGTGATGGGAGCTTACTAGCACTTAGTATGAGGCTCAGAACTGCACCCCTGGGCAGCACAGAACCTGAAATAAATGAAAGCTCAAACTTAAGGCATCACTTCCTCAGACAAACAAGGAAGGAGGTTGTGAGGGGTGGATCCTGCAGAGTCCTGCTCCTGACTGCATCCCCTTTCAAAGGTATGATTTCCCTCAGCTGAGTCCTGAATTGCACCATGAACTGATTATAATTAAATTCGAGGTGAGACAGGGCATCAATAACATGAAAGCACTCAGTGCTGGAGGCTTAGCCTCTCCCCTGGCAGGGACAGACACACATCACCATCAGGGGCTCCATTTCCCTGTCCCCAGGGCTGAGGAAACACTCTGGACATGGCATGGAAGTGGAAACTGGATGTGCCTAATTCCATCATGTTGTTTGTCTGCTCTGGGGATGCACCTTCCCTGCCTGCCCCGTGTCAGCACCACTCTCCCAGAGGCAGAGCTGACAACCCACAGGATCCCAAACCCAGTGCTGTATCTCCAGAGGAAGGGAAGGATCCCCAGCTCTCTCCTGCCTGCAGGACTCCATCCTGCCCAGTGCCTGTTGTCTCTGCAGGGCTGGCTGCCACCTCAGCACCTCACCCTGCTCCAAGGAGAGCCCTCCAGGGAGCTTGAACAGCCCTGCTGGCAGCTCTGCAGCCTGGAGAGCAGCCTGGTGCAGCCCTCACATGGGGCACCATTTGTGACAGTTCTGGCTTCTTTTTCTCTGCCAGGGTTGGGATTAATGCACAGGAATTGCAGTCTGTGTTTGGACTCGGATGTTTATTATTTCTTATCTATTTACAGACTCACAAACTGTGAGCTCTAACTAGCAAGTTAGAGGAATGAGATAAACTGGAGTACCCCTAACTCCTCCCAAGGTTATCCAAGCTCCAATTGCCCAACAACGAGGTGACACCCACATCATTTTCACTTCTGACCCAATAATGACCACACAAGGGCTGCAATGTGGATCTCTCTTGCACAATTAGGAAAAAACACCCGAAACCAAGAAGAAGGTGAAGAAGAAGGACCCAGACAACACCCCAAATCCTCCCTATTGCTGCACACACACTACTATACACTAAAACCCCGAATTCCAAGTTTCCAGAATTCCAGCAGCCTGGGGAATGTCCTGAGGAACCTGGCACTGCCTGTTTCAACCTCCCAGTCACACAGTGCTGAATTTACCCTGCTGAGTCCTCAGCTGCCTCCTCTCACAGCCCCAGCTGGTGTGCCTGTGCCCAGCTCAGGCTCAGCCCCAGGCTGGCAGGAGAGAACAGTGCCCAACAATCACCCCCAGACCCTTCTTCTGTGGCAGGAGAAGTGATCTCATCCCTGAGGATGAGGCTGAGGAAGGCCAAGAGCTCTGAGCTGCCTGAGTGGACACCTCTCACTGGTATGGTCTGGCCAGGGTGTAATGAGCCCCCTGAAGATGTATCCAGTCTGAGGGTTGACCTGCAACCCTCCAGAGTGTCTTAATAATATTGCCAGATGTCTCCTTGGGTGTGTTTGGTAAAGCAAAGGTTTTAATAAATGGTAAAATAACAAATAATACAGAAATAAAAGAACAAAGCTGTGTGCAGGTGACAGAGAAGCATCTGACACCTAAGACACCCCCAAAAAGCCCTGAGCACCTTTGTGCTCCTTCTTAAATACTTAATGTTTCAGGAGGGACAATTTGGCTTGCTGCCAGTAGAGTTTAGCTGTGTTTCTGAGAATCAGTTAAAAAGACCTATCAGTGTTTTTATCTTGGCATTGAGCTAATTACTGTCTGGACAGCCAAGAAGTTTCTGGGTCCTTTAACTTATAAGAACAGCAAGGGGTGAGTCTTAAACCTTTCCCTGTATGGAAACACCTGCTCAGGTGTGGGGTGTATTCCTACATGTCACAGACTGGGGGGACACACAGAATTTTCCTGTCTGAGCATTTGGATATTTCCGCAGAATTTTGCTCCAAGGTAAAAAAGGAGCTTTTCACACCCTGCTCCCTAATGTAGAAATCAACAGGAAAAACGAGCTCCTCTTTCCTGATTCATTTTCCTTGGCGTCAAAGCAGCACAGAGCCACAAGTCAGGAATGTTAATGATGTTCAGTCTGGGCTGGGCAGCACCGACAGCCCCAGAGCTCCTTATCAGCACCAGGAGGGAAGAGGGAGTGAGTCTGTGCCTGCCTCTGCCCACTGAGCATTTCCAAAGGTGGTTTCCTTCTTTCAACACTCCGAGTGACCTCACCTCTCCCCAAGAGTCATCAGCTGCAGTTTGTTCTCAGCAAATTGCTTTGCTGTTTAATGAGGGCAATTTCCATGCTTGCTTAGATCTTGCATCTCTTACTGTTGGGCCCAAAATTAATCTGCCCTTCCTTTGGGAAGAATACCTTCTGTGCTTCCTCTGGGAAGAATACTTTCTGTCCTCCAGCTGTCCCTGCTCACGTAGAGCTGCCTGCTGAAAGCCCATCTCACCCTTGTGAGATGCAATTGTTCCCAGAAAAAGACACAGAGAATTTAGAAATGTCTTTGAAGCCCAGTTCACTTAAGAACTTTGGAAAACTGCTGCCCTAAATCTCACAGCTGGAAGTCATGGATGGAGTCTGGATGTGGCTGGGATGGACCCACAGCTGCTCTTTACAGCAAAGTGTAAATACCACAGCACGCTTCACAATCAAGCCCTGTACATGCCAGAAGTGGTACTGCATTCCAGGGGTATTTTGCTAAAATCTCCAGAGCAGGGAATCACTATTTTCTACTATAAAATGCAAAATTCTAGCCTGTTTTTGCAAGCTGCAATTCCCAGCTATTCAAATTCATGTCTTTTATCCATCACTGCAGTATTTTACTGAGAGTGTATATATTGTAAATGCTGTGTCTCATCCAACTGTTCAGATTTGGTTGGGGCTAGAAATTAGATGTGCATGTAATAAGATGTAATCCTGTTTGAAAGATGCAGACAGATAAATGGTGGCGTACAAAACTCCAAAGTGGAACTGCTGCACACAGTTTATATATTTCACACAGGTCCTCCAGGAGCTGGAAATGCAAACATCTAACCTGGAGACAACTTTTGAAAACACAGGCAAAGAGAATTAAGAATTTGCCAGAGACATAGAGGGAATTTGCAAGAGCGCCAAGAATGGGAGCAAGATATCTCAAGTGAAATTTAAAATGCTCCTTCTAAAACTCTCCCTGGTATGACAATGCACAGCTGATTCTCTGCTTTCTTTCTTAGGTATCTCCTCCAGCTTCTTAAATATCTTTTAATAGTATTAAAAAGAAATAACAGATATGCAGGTGCTTCTATTTATGAGTAAGAAACTTTCCTAGAAGTTCACAGGAACAAAAAAAGCAATGTGTGTTCCCAGGCACAGTGAAATTTCTGAGCAAGCCTTTTTTTATTATTCAATTTAAGCACAAGTAAAATATATAGCTGTTTCAGATTTGGTTCCTCTCTGAAACACGCCTTGTAGAACAATGTTTCTCTCCCCCCTGTAATTCTGACTCCACAACACCAGTTTTATTTGCCAGGCCTGGCAAACAATGATCCATCCATCCACGTCATGCATATTATGTCAAATTTATTACGACAGCTTTCCAGTGTATTTCCAGCCAAGGTTTCATTCTTCTTACAGATTCTGCAAATGAGCAACAGTTTTAGTTACAAATGCCTCCCCGTGAGGCAGCACTCCTGACAATAGAAGGGAACTTACTGTATTTCTTGCAGAATTGTGACACCCATACAACCAATCATTGTGACACAGTGCTGAGGAACGCTGTTTTGCTCTGTGCTTGATGTATTCCCAACTCAAAATGAACAGGAGGGATTCTGGGAGTCATTCAAGCCCTGATTAGTACTTGACTGGATCACACATGCATCTTCATGTCCTGATGGGAGAGGACAGCCCAAAGAATCAGCTGCCCAAAGCCAAGGGAACCTTGGGAGAGGTTTGACCACGGGACGAAGGACATTTGTGGAAACATGAATATCAAACATGCACAGAGCAAACCATGGAGCAGAGAGAGCTGCAAGATCTTCTTGACAAATGGTGGCAGTGCTAATGAGTGTCTGGACTAAACGATTCTGTTCCCTTTTTGTTGGAAAGCACTTAGAACTTTACATTAGCTCTGGACCAGCCAAGCTTTAACACCTGCTTAGAGTGAGGCTCACTGACTCACGTGCAGATAGATAAATGAACTGGGGTTTGGGCAGGAAAATACCCTGTCTGGTTCTTCCCATCTGTGGAATATTATTTTCAATCAGGAAATGAAATTCAGTCCCTGCTTTGCAAAATTCTCAGCCATGGAAAGCTGCAGAGACCAGCTCTGAGCTGCACCAGGAACACAAGAACTGCCATAGCAGCCCCCCACAACACTTACAGTGCTCCCTGCTCACAGCACTTCTTCCCTTTCTGTGCCCAGGAAACCTGGCCATGGTCTCACCTCTCCTTTGGTGTTGCCTGCAGAGGAGCCTGGAGCCAGCCCTGGCCACCCCAGTCTGCTGAATGTTGCTGGACACCTGTGTCCAGGCACCAGGCAAGGGAAGAAATGTTTGGGAAAAGCTGTTTTTGATTTTGCTGAAGGATTTCCCATCCCTTTCAACACTGCAAACCTCACAGTCCATGCAAGTTGTAACAACCCTGGAATTTCTGTTGGCAGGGGTACAAGAGGGGGCTGAATGTTGGGAGCATTATCATCCATCCCATTCTCTGCTGCTCTGACAATCTGTGTCTCACAAAGAGCACAGAGATGCTGCATTATCAGCACCAGACCAAGAGGATTAATGTGATTAGTCATAAATGGACCGAAAAAATCTCATTTTGGAGTTTAGAGGAGTTCTGCTGGAGAACTTGCAAGTGCAAAGCATTTTGAGCATCCAATAACTATTTAACCTAGTGTGCCAACATTATTCTTCTTTGGAAGTTTATACCAGCAACTGAAAAAAGCTGGATTTAAATAGCTGCCAGAGAAACTGAAAAGGCTTCACAGCTCTAAAGGTTTGAAGAAAATAAATGCAGCCACTAAGGGTATTTTTTAAATCATGGAAAAATGACATTGAATAAGCTAACAATGGTGAATTTCATACAGCAGTAAATAGGAATATCACTCTTCAGCCTTGGGTTTTGCAAAAGAAACCAATGTCACTTGGCAGATAGCAAACTGAGGTACAAAGGAAGAAAAAGGGGTTTTGTTCTGGTACCCCAGGGGACCAGCTGGGAGCTGTGAACAAAAGGCAGATCTCCTGCACAGCACCCCAGTGCCTTTCTTATGAGCAACACTGCCCATTTTCACAGCCTTGCACCTGCTGCTGGTGCTCAGGAGCACAGCAGAGCTCAGGTCTGAAGGGGCTGAGCTCCTTCCCTGCCCTGACCTCTGGTCCCACTGCAGCTGGAACCTTCCCTGGCCAGAGCCAGCAGGATCAGCCACTCCAGGGCTGACAGTGGCCAGCTCAGACAGGGCAGCACTAATTTAACCTTCCAAATCCCAGCCACCAGGACCTGGAGCAGAATTTCAGCTCACTGGGGGAACCACTGAGCCCTGTGGATGTGCTCTGAGGGATGCCAGAGCACATGGGGTGTGCACAGCTTGAACTCTGAAGGGGACTCCCACCAGGTCAGATCACCCAGCACTAAGCCAGGGGTGCAGCTTGCCAGAATCAGTTCTCCAGCAAAAATAGCACCAGGGTCTAACCCTAAAGCAGCAGTGCTGGGTGAATCCTAAAGCAGCAGCTCTGAGAACCAGCCCCAGGGGGACAAGGTGCTCTTCCAGGCTGGTGTGAGCAATAAACTCCTCTGCAGGACGCAGTTACGATACAGCTGGAAGTGGGTGAAAGTCTAATAAACCCCTCAGAGATAAAAATGAACTAAAAAAACCCACCCCATCAGCACCTCTCCATCACCGTTCAGGGAACAGAACTTCCCCCTTCCATCTCTGCTCACAGCAAAGCACATGCTTAAGTGGTTTCCTGCTGTGGGATGTCTTTGCTGAGCCGGGCCCACAGGAGCCATTGATCACTTCCACGGGTAAACAACCTTGTTTTTCACCATGCACGGAACACATGGATACAAAGATGCAGAGGGTTTTGCAGCCAGAAAATTCAGGGAATGATTTTAGTATAAAATTAAAAAGAAAAAAAAAAAAAAGGAAAGAAAAATGTTGACTCCACCTCTCTCTGAAATCCCTTGGAAGCCAACAGCTTCTTTTCCCATAAAGGAGGCAGAGAAGCTTCCAAAATGTGACGTCACATGTTGAGTACAATTCATGCATCCAAAGTCTTTTTATCGAAACAAAACCACAACAACAGCAAAAAATTCCAGGAAAAAACCAGGCATTGGCTCTACCACAGGAAAACTCAGATTTTGTCATATGAATCAATCAAAACCAGGACAATATTCCTTTGGTTTCAGTATAAACTATTATTTCCTAACTTTCAGTGAATAATATCCATTCCAAATAGTCATTTGTCTTCAAGAGAAAAAATAAAATCTTCAACCACAGTACTTCACAGTCCTCAGAGGGGAAAAAACCAAGTCCCTTTTCCAGTCACCTGTAAAACAATTTGCTTCCTAATTCTAGAAAGGACTCTACTGAGCAGAAGGCTACCTGTGGCTGCCAGATCATGGATTTCAGGTGGTTTAGGGCTTTTTTGTTGTTAGTTTTTGGTTGTGGTTTGTGGTGGTTTTTTGTTTGTTTTGTTTTTTGTTTTTGTGAGGGGGTTTTTTGTGTTATAATGTTTAATTCTGTGGTCACTAAATGTGGTGGTATGTAAAAGATCAACATTTCTAATTAAAACCCCCATACATGGAAAATTAAATAATTCCAAGGTCAGGAATGACTATTAATTTGCTGAATATAACCAGGATCATTCAAAATATTCTCAGTTTCTGAAACAAAGGAGAATTCTCAGCCCTTCACATGATTTGCCTCTGGTGGGATTTTTCTTTTTTTTTTTTTATTTCTCCAGATTTTCATAATTTTGGATTCCACGACTGACCAACATTACCCAAAGTATGAGAGCTACAAGAAATCAAGGCCAAGGAAAATCCATTAAATCCTTGTTTTCATATGGACTTTTTTTTCCTTCTGCTTCAGTGAAAGAGCAAACTGACCTCTCACTTTAGGAACCACAGAGTATTTAAGAGATCATCAGGAATTTAACAAGCCAAGTGCTGTATTTATCCCATAATTAAACCTGCCCTTCCCAGAGGGCACTCCCTTCCCACTCCCTTGAACACATAGGTTTTTTTCAAAATACATATGAAGATGTATTAAATCTCCTTTAAGCTGTCTCCATCTGTCACTGGGTACAAGTCTCTCACACCCTAGGGAAAGGACGTTTTGGTTATCCCTTGTTACACCAAAATTGCAATGTGTTTAAACAGCAAAATGCTGGGATTTCCTGTTTCACATGGAAATTGGAACCTGTGCTATTGGAAATTGGAACCACAGCACCCTGGACAGGAACTTGCCTGACTTGTTCTTGTGTTGGTGCCACCTCCCCTTTTCTCTTGTGGAGGTGGGGCAAATATGGAGATGAGGGGGGAAAAAAAAAGCGCCAAAAAAAGTAAAAAGAGGAAAAAAAATACTTCAGGTTTCTTGAAATAGATTCTGCCTTGCTTTGGGCTGGTTTTGATTGGCTTCTGTATAATTAGCTCTTGCTCACAGTTTCTGTGATAATTGCACTCTCCATTAATTGAGCATACATTGTACTCCATGCAGTCAGCAAGTGATGAAGCTGTCAGTATTTTGTTAGCTATTACACTGCCTGATTCTTATGGGCTGTTTGATATTGGTAACAAATTAGCCAATTTATACGTCATAAATAAGATTCAAAATCCCTGCTTTCAAAAGCCCCTCAGCTGGAGAGAAAAATACTGTTATCTTGGGTGACAAAATGCTTGTACTAAGATTCCAAGTGCCTTTTGGCAGGAATTCATCAGAGCAGATGTATTCCTTCTATCAGGCACCATTTGGTTCAATTATTCTTAATGTTTAATGGCAGAATAATTGAACCAAATGGTAATATATACCCCCATAAAATGCCTTCATCAAATGCTTTAATTGCTGGATCTCTATAACTGCAGTGTCTGAGAGCTTTATTCTGCTTATTGACACTTGACAGACCATGATGTTAATACATTACTTTCATAAATCTCTTGATGAGCTTTATCAGAGGTGAGCACTAAACCCATGCAAACAGGTTCTCCCCTGGTAAATGGGCTGGGGAAGTGGAACAAAGAGGGGGAAAAGCAAAGTGACACAAAGCTGCTTCCTCACAATCCCAGGCACTCCTGTGCAGCCACCCTGGAGAAGGAGGGGTGAGGGTGGCCATGACTGTTCTGTGCTTCCCAAACCTGTTCCAAACATCTTTCCCCTTGCTAGGGAGCATCTTGGTCTAAATGGCAAAGCTGTTTCTTGTTTTCTGCTTGCCAGGCGTTGAAGTGCTTGTGCTCAAAACGTTCTCCCTTGGGCTACATCTCCCAAAACCCACAAGAGCTGTGACAGCAATTACGTGGGGTCTGACCCACTCTCCATGGACTTGGCAGAGGCTGAGGATGAAAACCATGGCTCAGCAGACTCCTGACCCTCCCCTGGCAATCTGGAATGCCTCGACAAGAGCAGCAGGGGGATGCCAGGAGATGGGGTGAGCAGGAGGGAGATGCAGAGCCAGGGGAGAAGTTGCAGGGAGGGGGTGGATGGCTGCACTCCCTGCTGGATGCAGGAATAAACGTCTGTAACTAAGGAATAATCATGATAGGAAGGAAGGGTTTGCAGGTCAGGGGGAAGGCTTATAAAGCAGAAGGGGATCTCTGGCTCCCCAAGGTACTGCCTGGCTCTAGTGTTGCACGTTTGGCTACTGCTGGGTACAGTGGTGGTCACTGACCAGGGCAGCTCGCTGCCAGGCACAGGATGCAACAATCCAGGTGTTGTGCATCCAGAAATGGCCAGAAGACAGTGAGGAGATGAAGCCACCTTCTCTCTGCTTCTGGGAGATTCCCAGACTACCAATAGCAACAGATTTCAATATGAAACTGAGGTAAGGGCAAGGCACAGAAACGCCTGCCCGTGTTACAGGTCCGTGTCCTGATCTCCACACCACCAAGACCAATGCAGGCACTGGACCTGGACACACTTGTGCAGGCAGGTGCCATCCCAGCTTGTGCCAAAACAGAGAGAGCCCAGGAGGACAGAGCAGCAGGGAGAACAGCAAGAAAAGCGAGTCCCTCCCAGGTCCCCAAAGAGCCCCACTCTGCTGAGACACCTGCTTTAGCTGCAGACACTGAGCAAACACAAACACGCTGCAAAATCCCTTGTGAAGAATTCTGCTGGGATTCTGAGAGGATTAAACAGAGCAGAAGGAATGGGGAAGAGATGCATTTTTAAAGCTTCTCAATTATTTTCTAATTGCTGGCATCCAGCCAGTCTGGAGATGCAGGGAAGGGAGGGGAATCAAGGGGCCACAGCAGCAGCTCCCAGCCCAGTTTCCCCAGTGCCAGCAGATCAGAACCACCAGGGCTGCAAGGGCAGCCTTCACCCTGCACTCCTACTTGTGCTTTAGGCCTGAGAAATGAAGCATTACAGTATCATAGATGTACTCATTATGGGTTTTTTTACCAGTCTGAGCTTTCTTTAATTTTCTGTGTAAAGACAGAATTGAGTGAAGATTGAAGGGGTGAAGTCTGTTGAAAAATCCTACCCTGAAGTTTTCATCATGCTATGGCATTAAGTACTCTACAAGAAAAAGCCCCTTCCAGTGCCTATAGAAAGCTACAGGAAAGATAAATGGGACTATATATCAAAAAGTGCAGGTTTTAAACAGAAAGATGGTAAATTCAGATCAAATATTGGGAAGAAATCCTTCCCTGTGAGTGGGGGGAGGCCCCAGCCAGGTTGTTCAGAGAAGCTGTGGCTGCTCCATCTCTGGAAGTGTCCAAGGGCAAGCTGGATGATGCTTTGAGCAAGCTGTTCTAGTGGAAGGTGGTTGGCAGGGAAGGTTTGACTGGATGATCTTTGACGGTCCTTTCCAAGCCAAATCATTTTGTGGTTCTGTGAATGGGAATTACTGCAAACTATTAAAGCAGCACCTGCTCTTGAATTGCCAAATGGATGTTTCATTGTGATTCACATATCCTGAGATGGGGATCCTGGGACATCATAGAGACACTGCACAGCTCTGTCCTGAAGGTTGGCAGTGACACAGGCACTTTCTGAGCCACCTCCTTTCAATACCTGTTGTTGTAGGACATGAAAGAAAGATGAGAGATTCCAAATATTTCAGTAGGCAAAGAGCATAGAAAAGGCTTTGTTGTGTGATTCTTACTACCTTTTAAAATACAGATTTAACATGATTGGTGAATAGGAATGACACCTCTCTAATTCCATTGGTTAAACTAGAGAAACAGCAAAACACCACCTGGAGAAAGATTGTTTTGAGAAAGGAGAGTTGTTTGTCAAAATTGTTTTGAGAAGAAGCTTTCTTGAGGAATTTTCCCTTGGGAAAAATTAGCACTGCTAGCAGGCTAAAATCTCTCAGACCCAGAAATATCAGGCCCACAAATATCCATCTTAGAAGAGACTTGAACACATAGTGTGTGTGTGGTTCTGTTACCCCAGTAACAGCAGAACAAAAGGAACCCTCCACACAAGTCCTGCAAACGTGGGTTTTCCTGCTGCGGCTCCATTTCAGATCTTTGCAAGATCTGGGAATAACTGGGGAAGAACTTATGCTGTGATGTGAAAAGCTCAAGCTCAATCATGAAACTTGGGAGTGAGCTGTTAGAAGGAGGCACTGCTCCAGCAGCTCCCTCTGTGTCCTTCCAAGGGGAGCCCTTTCCAAAGGGCAGCCTCATGCCATGGAGATGGGAATTTCCCAACATGAAAATCCAATGCAGCTGTCATGCAGAACAAGCCACGCTCAGCAGATGCAGCATGACAGTGAGAATCCTTCAGGTTTGAGAGCAGAAATTTCTGCAATGAATATAATCCAGGTGATAATGGGGGAAAAAAAAAAATCAAGATGGTTCAGTTAAGGAAATCAGTAGGATTGAAGCTCCAGGGCTGAGTTGGGCACATGGAGAGCTGACAGTGACACTGCTCTGCTGGCTGCCCTCAAGAGTTTTGTCTTGATGAGGAAGCACTCAGCATTCTGAACACTGGAATGAGAACAGCAGTGTCCTGCTCCCTCCATGGTAAACACAGAAAAAAGATTCATTCTTTTGCAAGCGACATTCTGCACGTCTGAGAAAATTTACTTTCTACTCTGAGTGCTCTCTGAAGTGAATGTAAGGACTGACTGACAGATGTTCAGTGGACAAGCTGTGGAGGTGTGTTATGTCAAGCATTCCACCAGGGCTGCAAAACAATAGGTATGGAAAATTAAATGCAAAATAATGTCTTGCTTCATTTTCCCTGGGTTTTGCACATACTTGTTTAGAGCACAGCTCAAAAGGGATTAACATCTTCATATGACATTCCTCCTGCTGTACAATATGGGAAAAATCACTTGGGAAAACAGCAGGAAAAGCCTCTGGCACTGAGGGCTTTCCAGCACTTCAGGAATACAAGATTTAGGCTGAGCAGTGCTAATCAATGAAGCTGAACTTCAGTGAATGGACAAGATTAAGTCTAAGAGAAATATATTGGGAGTTTGTCTGACTTTGTATTGATACTGGATTCTTTGGGCAAGCCCCAATAATTTCTGTTGACATCAAAAAGGAATGCTGCAACCAGAATTTCTAAAAGGCCTTTTCCCCATGTCTGTCTCAAAAATGGAAAAAACAAAAGCAGCAGAGAGAAAATCACCCCACCAACCTATCTGTGAGAAGAAAAGGGAGGGAGGGACAAGCCCATAGCTCATCTTGCCCAAACATCTCCAGAAGCTCCTTGCACCAAGCCACTTCTCTGGCACCCATTTCAGGGGCGAGTCAGGACATCCTAATGACCCAGGCAGGGTCAGAGGATTTTAGGCCTGACACGTGTTGATGACAAAGAAAAGATTCACACCTTCCTAGTAAAGTCTGAGCCTGTCTGTGCAGGGCACAGAGGCCATAGGAGCAGGGCAGGGCTGGTCTGCAGACATGCAAAGCCCATCTCCCCCAGTGCTGGTGGCAGAGGAGGAGGAGGAGGGAGGATGAGGAGGGAGGATGAGCCCTTTGATATGGAGGGGCAGCTCTGCTGGACTCCTATTGAAGGGCAGCAGTCCCTGCACAGCTGTAGGGGGTTCTCTGCTCAGGACTGGCTCCCCCCCAGCCCAGGATATTGGAGCAGTGGGGGATCAGCTCCAGGCTGCTGCCAGTGCCCTGCTCCCACACTGCTCGGCCACAAGGTCAGGTTTGCCAAGCAGGCAGCCAGGGAAGGCAGGGCAGCAAATGCCATTTGCTTCCTGAACTGTGCTGCCCTCCAGGGTGAGGACTGTGGATGGAAGCTCAAGGAAGGAGAGTGGTCACAGGGATTGAGCTGCTGAGTGTTGGCACGTTTCGGCCACGAAGCCAAACAGAGCAGTGCCCCTGAGCTAAATGGCATTTCCTGACCCCCTTTACTGACCTGTCTGGGAAACAAAGCAGCAACATCCCTCCTAAGGACTTGCTGCAATGCCCTTTCCTGCCTGTTATTTTTTGTTTCTGTTTTGGAGCAGCAGTTGGCACCTAGCTCTAAAAAGGCTGCCACATGCAATTACAGTGGGAAGGTCTTGAAGGACACAGTGCTGAAGCAGAGAGACATCTGGAATAAACTTAGAGGGAACAGCTTTGTTTAGCTGTGTGGCCTTTGGCTGCCCTGCAATTCTTTATGTCTGTTATAATAGAAAGATCAAATTTCTCATTTTCTCACCTCTGTATCTAGAGAAATGCAAAAATTTCTTGCACTTGATCTCTCTGAGCCCTCCTTTCCCAGATTTGCTTACCAATACTTTGTCACTGTCACCTCCTTGATGACAACCTGCTTGTATTCATCTCTGCATTCAGAAGGGTTGCTCTGGTGAATACAAAGGTCCCAGTTTCCAAATACCCTCATGCTGCACATCCCAACAGCACTTAATTCATGGAACAACCTATTTCTGTCAGTTGCTTCCTTCTCTTCACGACTGGCTATCTCTGTTGGATTTCATTAAAAATTAGCATGGATTTTAATTGTGAATTGAGGGTTGTTCCCCCATCTTTGAAAACACAAAAGGTCCAGAATGAGGCATCTTCCGTAGCAGGGAATATTATCCTCATGGCATTCTCTTACTTTCTCCTTCTTGATGATGTGTGAGGACTCCAAGTGATGCCTGGGGAAAGCTGACCAGGAACAGAGACTGGACTGAGCTAGAGAAAAAAGTAGGGATTTATTGAAAGGTCTTTAGGGTACACCTCAGGCAGGAACAGGGCCTGACCAGGGCTACACCCAAGGTGGACTAAGAATGGTCACCAAATGGCTACCAGTCATGAGATCTTACATTTTTATAAGTTTTGGTCCATTTGCATACTGGGGTTTAATTGTCCAATTCCAGCTCCAGGCTGTGAGGTCCCATCCTTCTTGTTCCTCCCTTCAGTCCACTGTTTGTGTTTTTGGGCCTGAAAGTTGTCCTTGGTCTTCAGCAGGAAAACTATTTGTTTTGTTTCTGCAGTCAATATGAGGCTCAGAACTGCACCCCTGGGCAGCACAGAATCTGAAAAACATGAAAACTCAAACTTAAGGCATCACAAGGACACAAGGAGGGCAGATGTGGGAAACCATCACAATTCCAGTGTGGAGGATTTTCCTTGCAGGCAGAGTGAGGTACAGCAGATGTGAGGAGCAGAGCCCTTCCCAATGGCCAGTGAGGATCCTCCTCCATCCCCACCCAGCCCTGGGAGCTCCTGGCTTCCTGCCCTCTGCCTGCCCAGCCAGGCCACTTTGAGCTTATGAAAGGGAATGTGGCAGGGGGAACCCAGTAGAAGCAGCCACCAGAACAGACACAGGTCCTGTCTGCATCCTGACACTCATCCAAGATGCACAGAAACCCTTTTCCCTCTTCAATCTCTCAGTGCTACAGAAGAGGAATGGCCTCAGGACATGGGGAGCACCATGTGCTGTGCAGTGGTCACTGTCCCTGCACTACACAGCACCCACAACATGGGCAGAACAGAAATGCAAAAGGCCAAATTCACACATGCACTAGAGCAGCCTGCTCCATTGGACTCATCCTGGTAGATGCTGTCTGCTACCAGGTCTTGGATAAGCAAAATCTTACCTCACAGCAGTTATCCCTGAGGAGTAACATGCAATAATCCGTGTATACTTTTATTTTTAATCTTTAGCTGGTACTTCGGGAGACTGAACAAAGACACAGACGTGTTGAGGATTCTACCAAGGGTGCATCTGTCTCCAGATGAAAGGATCCTGACATCAAACTGACTGCAGCTGGGCTGGAAAAAGTTTTAAATCACTGCGATCAACACTAGTTTTGCACCAAAGTACAAATACACAAGCCATGATTTCCTCTGGGTGACAGGCAAATCCTGTTATTCTACTTATGAATGGGCCTCATTAAGTAGGGAAAAAAAATTGTTGGTGCAACCTGTTCCTTTTTAAATTAAATGTATTAAAATTGATAGATACCCCTAATTCTCTGCTCAGCCTTTTATGCATTGCAATAACACTGCTCCCATTGTTAGGGAAAGTCTTGAGTTTGCATAATCTGCTTTTCATTTCCCTGGCAGCTGCAGATCATTCTTGGTGGCTAAATTAAAAACAGTTTCTTTCAAGAATCCACCAGATCTTGTCCTCCTTTTTCCTCCCTGTACCTACAAGTTAGGGAGAAAAAAAGAAAACAAAGCCCTCCCAACAAGCATTAAATCCTGTCAAATCAGGCTGGAAGGTCACCTCATCCATCCCTCTGCCCTGAGGCTAAAATCAACTCTCCTTAAGCCATCCCTGACAGATGCTCACCTAACTCTACCAAGCATCCATTGATGATTTCACAGCCCATCCCTTGGCTTACCTCATGCCAACCAGTCTGACCCCCACGTCCCTTACCACAGCCAAAGCTCCTCACTGCTTGTCCTGTCCACACTCAGCCTGGGGAGACAATTTCTCCTTGCAGAAGAACACTTCTCACTTTGAAACAGACCTTGACATGGGTGCCAAGCTTTCCCAGGCTTTTCACTCCTCTCATTTATTCCAGATGTCTGTCTACAGCCTGGAAAACTCAGCCCTGTTTCAGAGCCTCAAATCAAACACTCCATAGCCCATTCCTGCTCCTGCTTTAATTCCTGTCCCACAGAGGTGAGGGGAGAACACAGGAGCTCGAGGTTTTTGCCTCCTGGGGCAGGCACTGAGAGGATTCCAGGATGGATGGATGGAGGATTTCAGGCTGGTGTGCTCCATCTGCACCCTGCCACTGGTGCCAGGCAGGCTGAGCAGAGCTTGCCCAGCTCCCAGGTGGGCAGCTGGGGGTTCACACAACTCCTGCAGCCCCAGGCCAGCCAGCCCAGCCACACAAACCCAGCAAAACCCAGAGCTGTGGGCTTGGCCAGCTTTGGGGACAGCACCACAGCAGAGAGGAAACATAGCTGTGTGTGGGGAGAAGTGGGGAAACACCCCAGCAAGTTTAGAAGAGGAAGGGGAAAGAAGCTGGGTGATAAATTGAAATGTGCAGTGACCTTCTTTGCCCCACTTTGGCCATGCTAGAGCTGGCCTTGACTGCAAAGGACACTCCAATTTCCTGAAAGGCAGCAAAATAAACACAAGGAATGAAATCTCACAATCAGCTGAGGCTGACAGAAGCACTGAGAACTGGCACTCTACATGCCATGTCTGAAAAACATAAGCCTTGGGGGATTTCTATAAATTGACAGGTTTTGCTCTAGGACATGGTTTGGCCACTGCCTGGCTCTGTGCACAGATTTCCTGGCTCTCCTAGCCCAGCCAGGCTGCTCAGTCCTGTGTTTCAGCACACACAGCTCAGCTCCCAGCACGAGGGAAGCCTCCAGGCCAGCCTGACCCACAGGAACCAGGGGATGTGACTGTGGGTGCCTGAAACCCACAGGCAGAGCTCAGCTGGGAGGGGAGGGGAGAGGAGGGGAGGGAGCCCTGCTTGGCATCTCCTCTGGTGACTGATTTGCCCTGCCATGCTGTTCTGGACCACACCAGCTGCTCTGCCCCACCTAGGGAGGCACAGCCCTGACAAATGGGGTGCTAAGTGCTCCTTAAGGACTTTACTCCAGAACTCCCAGCTGTTACACTTTCACTGGGAGAATTTAAAGGTGTCTTGTTAAAGATGTAACTCAATGTCAGCATTAACAGTTTCCTCCTGTTTCGCCTTCCAAAGTGTCCGGTCCTGAAGAGTTTTATTAATACAGGTAGAAAGTTCCAGATTTAAAGGCTAATTAAATCCCACTTAAAGCTTTCACAGAGGGGATGAGCTGGAACTTACCCACTGCTTATGCTGCTGTTTGGTTTGTGTGGGGAAAACACAACTAAAAACACCTTTCCTGGGGAGACCAAACCCAACTTTGCACATTTGCACATGGAGAGAAATGATCCACACAAATAAAACAAAGCAGTCCACACCACCACAGCGAGCCTCTGCTTACAGCCAGTGCACAGTGACTGTGAAATACCAAACCTTCAAAGATACCAAACCAGACCTTAGGGAATTTTCCATGTTGCATCTGAAAAATTACCATTATACTGTTCCATTCTGTCTGTGGCTTAAGAGGAATAAGACTTGTATGTACTGCCATTGGCCTACATATAAGCAAAGATATATAAAGACAGGTAAAATGATCTACATTTTTAGATAAAAGGCAAAAATGTTTGAGTACAGCAGTATCACCCAGCTGAAACTAAATTCCAATGCATTTGATTTCACCCACCTGTCACAAAATGCTGATGGAAAGCACAGGCCAATTAAACATTTTTCTATTTTATAGAAAGGAGAGAGTCAATAAACATGTTCATTTTTACATTTATTTGACAAAAAATGTACACAGTATTAATCTCTGCAAAATAACAATTGTGTACACACAGTGGATGGTTTTGAGACCAGAGTTAGGGACACAGTGTGTGACACCATTGCAAAAACAGTTTTTCCACAGAATCTTATCTTTCCAGTATTAAAATATAAAAAACAGGCTGTGACTCTTTTATTTATTGTGGTGAGGTAAACATTTCTTCCTTCAGAGCAGTGTGACTTTTATGCACCTTCAAGAAAGCTGCTAACGATACCCTTCTCCTTCATTCTGTCAATAACTACAGATCTAGTGGCATATTTATTGCTGTTCTAATAGTCACACATTTTCTCCTTGAGCAATATGTAGAGAAAGGAATGGAGAAGGAAAAACCTGCAGGAATTGATGATAGCAACCTATCTGGCACTATTTGTGTCAAGAGGCAAGGATTAGTGCAGATAATTTGTTTTGAATGTAACAGTTCTAATGGAAATGTCAAGAAAAATTAATTTGCATTTTTCTAAGCAGAACACAGTATTGATTAGAGCTGCTCAAAAAAATCACAATTAGGAATTTATTTCACAAATTTTTGTATCTCTGCCCATTTACCAGACCAGATCATAATATCCCCTCATTTGTTCACTGTCCAAATTTATTGATGATTTTCAGCACATAATTCCTGGGCAGAGTGAGATTTGTACAAAGTTATTTAGTTACACAAGATCTTTAGTACTGCCTTCTGTTCCCTGAATGAATGATTTGTGTAACTAACAGCTTGAATTTTGACTGCTACAAAGGAGTATATAATCAAAATGAATCTTGGTCAAAATCTGAGTACTGAAACTTAGGTTTTTTTTTTTCCTTATGCATAATTTTACTGATGGCTGAGAAGTCAAATACTTTACAAATAGAAAAGTTCATTTGTCTTTTATTCCCAATAAATTAGAGATGGTTGTTGGAAGTTAAATCAGCTGAAGAATTCTCCATGCTCCTGAGAGAAAACTGCTTCAGTTTCTCATCTTACTTTAATACCTCACAGCAGTGACATTCTCACAAGAGGTTATTTTAAAAAGTTAGCAGCCATTTCTTTAGTGGCAGAAACATCCTCCTGGAGCCCCCTGTATGGCATAGCTGGAAATACAAAGGGCATTTCCAAAAACTGGAAGAGAAATGAATCACATTTCAGTGGTTTATAGGCACGGTAAGAGTGGGAGTTCCTTTCACTACCAACTACTCAATCCCCTCTTCCTATTGTGAGGTATCCATTGGCATCAACAAAAAGAGAATCATCTTAAGGCAAGACCAGTGATTTCCAAAAAAAGGAAAATAAACATCATTCGCTTGAATAAAAATAGGATTGTAAGCACAGCTTTTTACATTATTGTAAAAGTTCCATAAAAAAAATAAACCTACTGTTAGTTCTCTGACTCTTTACAATACAAAATCATGAATGAAAATACTGTGAAATAGGTGATCTAAAAGTGTTTGATTAAAGAACAATTCTGTTGACAGAAGTCAATTATTACTTATTTCATCTTACCATGAGTTTATCAGTGACAATTCCGGAAGGAGAAGCAAAAAAGACCTTTAGGGAGTGAATTACTTACTACACTTGTGACTAACAAAATTACCAAAATCAGATAAAGACATATGAACTTTTGAAGATTGTAGCTGCAAAATTTGTGAAGCCCAACTTGCAAGCCTGTGGCCTGGGTTGGCCACACATTCTCCAATGAAGCCCACCAAACCTGCTCAGGAGAACTCCAGTAACCCTCTGGAACAACAGCAGGAATGCTGCCCTGTGAAACACAAGCACTTTGCACGAGAATCATCTTCAAGGTGTTATTTTCTGGCCACACTTGCCACTGCCTTCTTGGCTGCATCCTCCAGGTCATTGGCAGACGTGATGGGGAGCCCACTCTCACTCAGGATACGCTGGGCTTCGTGGACATTTGTCCCTACAAAAGAACACCAAGTATAAGCAGTAATTAATTGTAATGAATAAATTAATATCTCCTAGCATCACTCTGAGAAATCAGGTAATGCCTCACAGTACACATCATTTCAGTTTAGCAGCAGATGGAAGGAGTGCCTTGGACTGAGCTGAGGAGAAGGAGCTCTTCACTCCAGTGACAATTGTGACAGACAGTGCAATCTGATAATGGCACTTGTGTGCACAACAGGGGCTCTGGGAAGATTGGAGGGTCAGTGCAGCATCCCCCAGAGTCAGCAGGGATATCCAGCAAGAGCACTGGATAATGGACCACGTACCAGGCTCTTTTCAAGGCATTTATTAGCCACAATCAGCTACAGCTCATCAGTGAGTCAACAATAACTAAAACTCACCTGTGATAACTGAAAGCTGCAAAAAGTGCTGTTGAAAGGCAAAGATTTGGGTAATCCTGAAAATTTAACTGGGTTTAAGCTGCTCCTGAGTATGCTCTTGCATTTTCACTAAAAACAGGGAATACAAAGGTCTCTGAAGTATTCAGCATGACACCAATCCCTCCTCTGTTCATAAATTATTATAATCATAGAAACATTTAGGTTGGAGAAGACCCTTAAGATCTTCAAGTATGACTGCAAATCCAGCTCTGCCAAGCCCACCAATAAACCCTGAGTGCCATGTCCACCCCACCTCAAGGAGAATATATGATTACACAGCACAGGGGCTCCAATTTGTATGGAAAAAGCCCAACTTCAGTCAATAGACTAAAGCACAGGAAAGGAAAAAAAAAATCCAAAGCTGAAAAAGATATTTCAGGAAAATACATTTCCCCCAGTTTTTACACTTACCTAAAAGACAAGAGCATCACCTTCCCATTTGGCTTTTCTCATTCTTTTTGGAAAACTAACAGAAAATCTGAATTCTCCAGAGCTTTCTCCAGCAAAGCCAAGTGACACTTTTGATCACTGCTATGCTCTGCACTACAGAAGAACCTGGAGTCAGACATCCTACTGAAGAATCCACAGTTTGGGATCACACACTAGGCACAAGCACCCTGAGCTGATCCTCTTTAGAATCATTTCTATCCTCCTCCTCCATTGTCGTGTTCCTTGTTCATTTGCCATGTCAAAATGCTTAATTACTTTGTAATTCCTAGACCTAGCAAAATGAATTTTAATTATATTTGGAGCTATACACTAATTATACCCTTACTTATTAACCAAGCAAGAAGCACAGTCTTTACTCTGCAACTTCCAGAATGCTCATTTTAAAGGATGATTTTTTTTTTTTTTTTTGGGGTGGGGGGCAGACTTCATAAAACATCTGAAATGGCACCATAGAAGCAGAGCATTTCAAAAGCCTGTTTCATCAGCTCAAGTCAGGATTCCCACTCCTGGCACTGAAAGGGACCAAAGACATCCCTGTCACAGCACTTTGTGATGGGAGAGGCAGGATCAGGGAGGGGAATGTGGGACCCCATCTGCTCCCTCTGCAAAGGCACTGCCACAACAGGTCATGCTTTCCATCCTTGTGCAGAGGACACGCTGTAGGGTTTGTGTAGGAAGGTCAAAGACATCTGAAATCTTTGACAGAAGGGGATTTGGTTGCTTAGTAACACCCAGAATGGTACAGAACTTTTTTCTACAGAAACAGAAAATAGTATTATGGGCAAAAAAAGAGCATAATATTTGATTTTTGTTCAATTATCCAGTATAACATAATGTGGAGGCTGCTGCTTGTCAGCCCAGCACTGCACAGGGGAGGCAGGAGCCAGTCCCAAGGCTCTCTTCTCTTTGGAGTCCCTCACATTTGTACAGTGATTTCAAACATGCCTTAAATGTTTTGTCTTTTATTTAGATACAGGTATGATAAACATTTTAAACAGTCAAGAATGTACTGATCTCTCAAATAGGATTCTACAAGACAAAGTGGAGAAAAAAATGGAAAGAGGAAAATTTTCCTGGAAATTGTCCCACACAGAAAAAAAAATATTGTGCTGTTTGTGATGGCCATGTATTTAAAACTAACTTTTGCTCTTCACTAAGTGGCCAATATTAATTTACTAACGGGTCAGAGAGGGAACAATACATTGGATCTGTTCTGCACTGCATTGATTGCTCTCCACACCACTTGTCTAACATGCATTACAAAATCAATACAAAACACAGGCCCCTGAGAAGGGAGGGGGGAGTTTATGCAGGGAAATGAAATGATGAAAGCTGAAAAAAAAAAAAAAATCTCACAGCAGTCAAAAGTGTACGAGTACATTTTGTATTTCTTAAATAAAACACTTTTACAGGCAAGCCATACAACTAAACACACTTTTCAGCAAGCATTTCCTTTGCTGTAATTCTCTCTTTTTTAGTGATAGCCTTTTATCTCTTGTGATTAAGTATTTTAGCTATGTGGAGAATATGGAAATTATAATGAGCCTGCTAAAAAGCAGAGGTAAAAGATTTAAAATTAAACATTCTGAAAAGACTGGAAACATTCAGGAATCTACAAAGAACACCATCTTGTTGCAACAGATGTTAAAATAAACAAATAAAGAATCCCACTTTTCCAGCATTAACCTCCTGCCACTGGATGGTGTCAGAGAACTGTAAACAGAATCCCACATCCAGGCTATCAGAAAAATCTGCCCTTCACCTACCCTGCAGCCAACTGAGAAAAGGTTAAAATTCACAGGGCTGGAGGCTGTGGGGCTTTTGTTGTTGCTGGGTTTTATTGTTTGGGGGTTTTGTGTGTGTGTGTTTTAGTTTTTTTGGTTTTTATTTTTTTTTTTTAAACTGGATTCTATGAAGAGAATGGCTTTCTAATTAGAAGGTTTTGTCTTCTGACACATATTACTGTCAACAACACTCCACAGAAAACCTGGAAAGATGTAATTTTATCAGCACGTACCTTCAGGCTTTGTAATCTAAACATCCTCCTGCTGAAAACCTGGGTTCTGCAACAACCTCTCAGTCTGTGTAAATGCAATCTCACATTTACACTTCTGTGGACCTGAAATCCCTGATTCCAGTAGCAAAGCAAATGTGTTCAACTCATTACCAAAACAATCTCAATAATACACATTCCAAGCATGTCTCTACCAGTGGCAGGATTACACCAGGACACACTGTAAGAGGTTGAATGAAAATCAAACAAATAAAAGAGTCACACTCCACATGCAGGATCTGGATTGCATTCCCTTACTCACTTGGACTGCCATAAACCCATCAGGAACAGGCTAAATGGTCACTGGGTAATGCTGATGCTTAGAGAGGATGCAGGATTCTGCAGTGCCATTTCTGGCTGTTCAGGTAAATAAGGGGCTAAGACACACTTACATACATTTGCTATGTGCTAACAAATAGGTGAATAATAAAAAAAATACTCTGATTGACCCAAAACATTCTGCTATGCCAAAAAATGTCACAGCATGCAAAATGTCAGTTATTATTAGTGATATGAGCAGGCTGTGCCCATGTCACAGAATCCCTAGCAAGGGTCCAGCTTTGACATGCTGCACTGCTGAGTGCACTGAGCCAAATCTCCCCTGGCATGGATCCAGGCAATGCACTCCTGAGTTCCCACAGTCTGCACACTCGTGGCCTCTCAGGTCCCAAACACAGAGACCTGCTGGAGAATTAGGTTTGAAGTTCATCACTAGTTAACCTTCTTCAACAACATTTGATTTGAGGTTTGGCTGCTGCCAAGCTTTAATTAGGGAGCTTTAGGTGGGAAACATATAAAGTTTTGGTTTACACATCTCACACCTGTTGGCTCTGCAGTCAAGAATGAACCAATTTCCACTGGCCACCTGTGAGAGACAAGTAGGCTTTATTCTGTCCACTCCATTTGCCCTTTCCTACCTGAAACTTTCCCCAAAGAATATTTCAATCTCTCCCTCTGCCTCATGTTTACATCCTAACAGGGAAGGGCATTTCCTAACATTTAAATTTGTGTGAATGTTTAAACCCAAGATGTCTGAATAGGCTGATCTGAATGAAGTTGTAAGTGGGACTTTACAAAATCCCATTCTTTTCTCTTGACAGGCAATTTGGGGTACTAAAAACCAAAAAATCAGGCATACATGCTAAACTGTACCTGCAGACAAGATACACAAGCTGGAGCAAAATTTCACTTGTGTGTAAAAGATTTCTCAAGATACAGAATATTTTAGATTCTGAAAAGCACACAAGGTCACTAATCACATGAATGAAAAATGTAAAAAAAGAGTGCATTCAGACGTGAATAAAAAGCAACTGGTTTCTATGTGAATGTGAACATATCAAGTAGTTATGATTTCTCCCAGTCCTTCTTGCCCTATAACCTGAGAAGGAGAGAATTCATTTTTTGAAAGAGAGAGGATGTAAAATTTCCAGCATAGGAAGTAGATATCTAATTCACAATTCTTTTTTATTCTTCCCTCTTTCCATCTCACTCTGAGCTACATAAATGAGAAGCAAGGTTTGGCTTCCCTTCAGCACTCCTAGTCAGTTTTCAAAAAACTTAACTGAAGTGTATTACATTTTAAAGGGAAAAAAAAATCCTGCATAAACCCAGCAGCAGTTACTTTTCTATCTGGAGAAGATGAAATCTGGAATATGTGGTTTCTCCATTTGTCCATGAGCTTTTTAAATAATAATCCTGTGTCTCAGCTGGTGAGTTCTTTGCTGATAAGGCAAGCAAACACACGTAATTATAAAGTTACCATTTTCAAAGAGGAGAGTAATCCTTTCTTTATCCACTGGTAAAACGGCTTGTAATTATTATACAACTGAGAACAAAGATTTGTCCGCAGAATCCTACTAAATCAAGACAGATTTGACTGATTAAAACTCTAGTCATCAAGACACTTGTAGTGCAGTGCATGTGGGCAAAGAATCTTTAAAGTGCAGGTCAAAAATCTGTTAGATTTATGGGAATAATCACAACCTTCTGCTGGGAAAATGTTCAAAATGGAAACCCAAAAGAGTGCTTGTTCCTTTTTCTCCTTTTGAACTGTAAAATTATCAGTGACGTTTTAAAAAGTCTTGGGTAGTCTTATTCCTTTCCACGTATCCATTTTTAACTCAAAATCCTTGTAAGTTTAAATAACCTGGTGTGAGTTCAAAGAACAATGAAGACGATTAAGGATCCAGAGGGATTGATTTCTGAGGAAAGATTAAAAGGACCAAACATACATGTATTGCTTGGTTAGGTGATTAAGGAGGCAGAGGAAACAGCAGTGACTTGCTAACAGTTCCAAAGTACAACATCTGGAGGTTGCAAGCATCACAGCTCTTTGTTTAGGATGAACATGAGGAATAAGAGGAGGAATTAAAAAAAACTTTTGAAATGATGATTGTGCAAAAGTGGGAGTTTGCTGTATTATTCTGGGAGAGAGCTTCCTAAAGAAAAAGGGGTACTGCCATTTCCAGAGTCAGCAACCAGTCTAGGAGAAACATAATTACAGCTCTAGCAAAGAGTGAGCAATCCTGGGAAGATCTGGTAACCCAAAGATGATGTTTGCATTCAAGTCTGTATTTGACACTAAAGATTCAGCTTCGATCTCCGTGGATGGAGCAGAAAATGACTCAAAGGTTGCAGGCACAAGAGAACAGGCACCTCTGCAGGGCTTTCACTCTTCTGTACAATCATGGAATTATCAAAATTACCGGAGAAAGGCCAAGCAAACAGTGGCAGACCCAGCAGACTGCAGTTTAAATGACCAAGTTGCTCTTCTTGTTTCTTTCATAACAGTTTCAAATATCACAACAGAAACATCTTGTGCACAGGAAAAACTAATGGCTTTTCAATATCTTCTCTTAAAAAGCAGCAGTTATAAGAGTTGAGAAGTCTCATGGACCTGACAGATAAACTTTGTCCCAGCTGTGAAAGACAGGAAAAGTTTTTTTGCTATGACAAAAAGTGAAACAACATTGCCTAGAGTTGATAAACAATGAGATTTTATATAATGAGACTTTTCTGCTTCTAAGCAACATCCATCTGTCCCTCCTTCATCCATATTAAACTTTTTACTCAGTCTCTTAAGGTGTTGACTGGTGCTGCGCTATCCAAAGAACATTTTCACAATTTATTTCTAAAATCCATTTTAGGGTATTTAAACTTCCCTGCACTCAGCACAGCAGTCATGCCAGCACGTGCAGTGCAGCATGAGAATGAGGGAGGGGAAAGCTCTGCTTTCTCCTGAAACACAAAAGGAACATCCCCCTGACCAAAGGGCTCCGTGGGCAGTCTGCATCCTCAGGGATCCTGGTCAGGGCAATTTTTGAAAAGTAAAAAGCCTGATGTATTCAGAACATATTTTCCTCCCCCTTATAGTATGAAAACCCACCTCAGTATTGCATCTCAGGTCCATAAAGGGATGCATTTCCTCTCTTCATCACCAATGCAGAGTGACAGGATGCTTTATGCTCTTTACACACACACAAACATGAATATGGATGGTTTTGAGTAAGAGGGCTTAACATCCATCCAGAAATCCCTCTGTTTTCCAAACCTACTTGGCCAAAAAGAAATATTTTCAGCTTGCCAGGGTTGTGTGCTGATTGCAATCAAGGCACTTTTCACTCAGACTCTCCCTCCTTCAGGGCACTTCTCAGAAATGAGAGGCAGAACTCCACACCCACTGCCATTAAAGGCTCTAACACTGCCAAGGGGTGCTTGTCCTCCCCTCTCTATGCCTTTTTTGTTTCTTGTGAAACAATGCTGGATACACTAAAGAAAAAATATTCCTTACCATTACCAAATCTTCTGGTTTTTATTGGATTTTAGCTGGACTGGGGGGTTTGGGCAGAGGAACACATTACAGTCATTTCCCTCTCAAAAGTACGGTTTCTATCATCTGTCTTTTAATTATTGCACTGGTGTAAATTTAAGAAAACTACATTTTGCAGCAGGTTTAGCAATAATGGAGTTGCATTCAGTAAAAAAAAAAAAAAGTTTGAAAAATAAATACCTTCCAGTAAACATAAACTTGCATCAAAACAATTCCTATTTGCATTGCAAATCTTACAGGCAAGCTCATAACGCTTCCATTGCAAAATTTCATTGCTTCCAGTACCATCAGGGACCATAAATGGAGAAATATGAGTTTACTGACTTCAAGTTGTGCTATGGCTGAAGAATTGGACATACTGTGTGGGACCAATCTGCTCAGGAGAAGACGAAATTCTGAGTGAATTACTGAGATCTGAGGGATGATTTTGGTGCGAATCCAGCAGCACTCACCTTCCAGTCTGACCACCAGAGGTACTTTCAGCTCCAGCTCTTGGCAGGCTTTGGTGATACCATTGGCTATGATGGCACAGTTCACAATCCCACCAAATATGTTTACAAGGATTGCTTCAACCTGTAGGGAAGAAACCAAGGAGGAATTGAGTGGAGGCATGTTTATATTTTGACTTTATTTTTTAAATAAACACAGGTAAAAGATCCAGACTGGGATACCAATTCCCCTCCGTCAGGCACATTCTCATTTACAGAAGGTACAAGCTTCACCTCTGCACTCAGAGAACTTGAGTTCTGAGTCTGTTGTTGCTCCAGTGTACAGCAGATTAATTGCCTTGTTCTAAACTGGCATGGTAATTAATGTCATAATTAAAGTATTTACAAAAAATGGGGAATTTCTACCTATAAACATAAATGTTAATATAAATATAAATGTAAATATAAATATGATTGTAAATGTAAATGTAAATGTACATATACATATACATATACATATACATAATAATGCCTTAAACAATCTATAGTTTGATTATTTTAAAAATAATTGAATAATAATTAAACAATTAATAATTTTTAAAATGTTTTGAATAATCATCAGAGGCTGGAGCTCGGAAAACATGGGGTGTGAATGTGTGATGCACATGCAATGAAATATTCATGTGGACACTTCACAAAACAATCTGGATCTTCACTTTATCACAAGCATGACAGAGGAAAAGGTAATATACTTGCCCTGACTTGATAAAGAGGAGTAAAAATCCCTTCTAATTAACAAGGAGAGGCATGTAATGAAGAGCATTCATTACAACAGGTTAACTGATAAGCTCAAAAAACTGCTATCATCAGTTTCTGGGAACTGCAATTTCTCCAACCAATTCACAATTAAATTGCCCTCACAACATACAAGACATTAATACATAAAGGATATTAATATGATTTCTTTCCACTTGGCAAGGTAGCATAATATTAACCCAAGCCCATATCCCAGGCTCCTAACCATGCCTTATCACGTTGAGGAGGGCACCACAGGGTTGCAGCTCTGCTGGTCCCCATTCCTGGGGCTAGTACACAACATTTTGGGGTGCTCCACAAGAATTCTCACTGGCTGTCACAAACAAGCTTTGCCAGAATTGTGTTGACTCAAAACCCGCCAGGATAGAGAAGGGATTAGGTGTGAAGGAATGAAATATCACTGCACTGGTGCATGATGTCAGCTGCAATTATGCTTAACTCACTGCACCAGAGGCAGGGATTCACTTTGCCCAGCTCCAGGTAGCCAGGCTCATGCCAGCACCAGGAAAATTCCCTGTGGCCACGCACGTTTACAGCTCTGCACAATCAGGGTTTGTATCTCTCCACAGACAAAATGTGACAATTAACTCCTGTGATGTGCACTCACACACACAGAGCTCAGCACTGGAAGCAACACTGCCATCCACAGTACAAAAGGAAAACAAAACATCTCAACAAACGCTTTACTTCCCATAAGACAGGGATACCTTTCACAAGACCAGGTTGCTCAAAAGATGATCCAGTGGATTTTCAGCTCATGGAGCCTGTGTATGGCTCATGGTATGGCTTCCTCATCCCAGCCAGAGCACAGGCACCAGCAGGAAATTTATACCCCAGTCAAACAAGAACAAACAATCTAACTGATTTTATAACTCTTCCTTATAGTTATGTTAAATGCATGAATTTACCAGTTAAGGGTTTTCTGGTGATGCCACTGCAGTTATTTCACTCATCTTCATGTTACAAAATCCTTAACTCTGCAGAAGCTACCAAGAGTAAAACCTTAGAAAGCCCGGGATACCTCTTGTTCCCATTGCACAAAAAGGATTGTGCACACACAAACATTCCTGGTGTTAGGAAGTAAAACCTAAGAGGAAAACCAGAGCCCTTCCAGCTCTTATCCCATTAACCCTTAGGACAGAGACCTCTCTATGCAAAACACTTTGCTGATAAAACATCCTGGTGATGGATTCTAACACTGGGACACGCCACAGACAGCATTCCACCCTTTCTAATACATCCTCCTAATTCAGGGACATTGCACCAGACATGTGACAGATCAACTCAACCAAGTGTGTTTACATTATTAGAGATAAGGAGGAGGATTTTATGCCCACTACAGATATTTTAATTCCTAGCACAGACTTTTTCATTTAGGGATCTGCTTTTCAGCTTTCAAGCTGAATTCTAATCATGTCTTCTAATCCATTGGCAGCAAAAGGAAAAAAAAAATGAAGGAAATTAGATGCAGCTTGGGTAATTGATGTTTGTGTGCTTGGCTTTAATAAAAATACACTGTTAAATCAGAGAGGAGTCTAAAAGGATTCAATCAATAAGAAACTGAATCAGGTAGGGAATTCGATCTTGGGTTTTATCATAATCTTCCCAATAAGCCAGAAGATCAGTTCCAATGATGCTGAGATTCACTTTAACTCTGCTGAAATCTGTGAACATTGTTTATATATGCTTCTGTAGCCTGACTAGATCCTGCATTTCCAGCTGAAAGGACTTTAGCATTCAGACACAGTGGATGGATGAAGAGGTTTTCAGTGTTTCATGTGCAGAGAGTGCACTATCTCTGTATTACTTAAGTCTGTGAGAAAAATAAACCTCCTGTAGCATATCAGAACCATTATATATCCACACACTCAGCATCTCATGCCTGTGAAATATTAGATACATCGAGAGGGCAAACTGCCTGTATACAAGACAAGTTACTAAATAGCATCATTATTCCAATAACCATTTTTACCTACCAGAATGCCTTATAATTTTTTATTATTATTATTTATTTCAGCAACATTACTAAGGAAACAAAAGGCAACAGCATATCCATAGGTCAAGCTTTTTTAATGTAGCAAGACAACTGACACATGTGGAATCCCCACAAAATGTACTCGCAACTGATTATGGATTCCTCTGGAGACATAAGGGAACCCACAATGGCATGGAAACATCACCACCAGTGTTGGTAAAACCCCACAGTCTCCCAGGCCTCAGCACCAATGCTGGGAAGCCAAAAGAGTAGAAATTGAGTGCTGTTAAATCTTCACAAATACTGGAATAGCCATTAATCCCACAGCTCCTAAGTGCTGTATGAAAAGCTATGCAGACACAGAGAGTATTTTCTCTACATATGAAAGTAGATAAATTCATGGATAGCTATATCTATGTAAAATCTATGTCACTTTATTACTAAAACTAATAGTTTTAATTTCCAGTCACTTTTTGATAAAGGCAGCCTTGACAAAGCCTGCAATTCTTCTTTGAATGTTTGGCACCAAAAGAAGCCCCACACTGCAAATAAATGCAACTGTGTACTAACCAAAGTAATGGTGTTGGGAGATTACTGCTGGAATTGTATTGGATCACCAACATGATCCCCAAGCCTGCCAGGTTCCACAAAAATAAGAGCATTTTAGGTAGAGCAGAAGCAGCTTTAGCATAGCTGGTTGCTTTCTAAAATCAGATACAGTGTGTGCGCATTTACTGTACTCTCCTCTCATTATTATTTTCTCTAAAAATGTTCCTAACCTTAACAAAATGCATGCTGTGACCATCACACACACTGAAGGATGAATAGGGGCAGCACCATAAAGCATCCCACCTTTCCACAGCCCATCCATAAATCCACACTGCAGATGTCTGGCTGCTTCTCACCCTGCTGACCCTCCTCACCCTGCTGCACCACCCACACCAGCTCTGCACGCAAAAAGAGAGAGGACAAAAGCTTGACACTGGCAAGTTGTTGCTCCTCTTTGATTTCCCACTTTTGCTGTCACCACAGAACAGCTACAGTGGGTGTAGGATTGCACTGTGCTGCTGCTGCAGCACCAACAGGTCCTTCCTACTAGGCAAACTCTGAATCTCACACAAAGCAGACATCCAAATGTGGATGCAGTTGAACTTAGATGAGGTTTCATCAACTCTGAGAGACGACCCAAACATGGGCAGCCCCATAAAGAAGTTGTCCTGCTTTTCCTCTCCCTCCCCAGCCCACAAACAACCTCTCTCCTGTGCCTAATTTCTAATTTTGAGAACCTTTCTCACAACTCTCCTCACATTATCTCATCTGATGATACCAAAGACTTGCAACAGTTTCCAATTATTCACAGTGTCCCATGCATGCCTTGAGACTTTGTACACATCTTTTCACACAGATACACGAACATTCACAGAGTGAACTACAAATATCATAAAATCACCAATATCATCTCTGACCTTGCTGGAAATTGTGACTTTGAAGTTCAATCCATGTATTTTAGATGAAAACAAGCTATTCAGCAACTGTCAGTAAAACTACATCTGCAGCACATTAAAAGCTGCACTAGCAAAGAATGTGCTCATGGTTTGTCTGATTGAAGTCTGAAAAAAAAAATCTTTTATTTCAAGCAAACTGAATTAATTTATTGACCCTTCCTAATTCTTTCATCAGCTGGAAGTGCACCCAGACAGCATGAAGCAGATTATATTAGTCAAGTTTCCTTCTCCAGGATGCCACAGGGCACATCTATGTGGAAGGCAGTGGGTTTGCATGGTACAGCTGGCAAACATGCTCCAGCCTGCAGGCTCCTAGCTTTTTTTGAGGTTAAAACATGCATCATGTCTCCCAGTCTTTCTGGTCAGCAGAGTCATATTTTGTGTCTACAAAGGCACACTCTTTTACCAAATGAAGTCATTAAATTGCCAGGAAATAAGTTAAGAAAAGCAAGTTTGCAGCTCATGGCCAGGCATGTGTTTCTTGCCTCCTTCCTCCTCCCTTCTAGAGAATAAACACCAGTGGAAGGATGATATCTCAGATCATTCAAACATGTCACAGACTGGAGGATGCTCACACTGCTGGATGCTGGGACACAAGCAGTGAAGATCCAGATGTATTCCCAGCCCATGGAGGGAAAGTAAAGGTGCTGTCACCTGCAGCTGGATCATCCAGAACTGTGAACATCCAGAAGCCTGACAATCACTGTCACGTAAAACTTTTATATTCCCATTCTGATTTTCAGAGATGTTTTACACCACAAATCCCAGAGAATCCCAGTTAAAAGAAGGGCATCACCTTTTAAGAGGTAGATAGCAATGTTAAGAAAAAAAAACAAAAACAAAGCACTGGGTAAAATGGGATGCATATTTCTTCACTTTGTGTCTAATGTAGTGCATTTAAATCCTTCCTACTAGTCCACTGGTGTTTAATATTCATTCATTCACCGTTTACCAAATTTGTTTCAATGTGAAAGAAGTAGATTATATCCAATTCTCAACACAAAGTAATAAAATGTAATAAAACACAGATGCCCACACTTGTGTCTTCACTCTTTATCCTTCTGCTCCAATAGATAAGTCAGATGCAAACATTTTTATATATCTCTATATTATTACAGCTTGGACCACAGGTCAAATGTAACTTTTTCTTATTCAGTTTTGAAATATTACTCTAATCCTCTATCTTTTTATATCAGAGAACATTTACGGTTCATTTGAAAATAAAGATTAAGCTTTCTGTATCTGAGCAGCATGAAAGATTTACAAATACAAAACATTTGCTTAAAATACCCACTAGAGGACAGTGCAATTCAATGTGGAAAAGGGATATAAAAATATCTTTGGAGAGGAGAGCAGGGTTATTTTTTCCCACTTAAAGCCAAACTCTATGATTTAACTTTATAAAAATTATGCAAAACATCACTCTGCCTCTTTGGGATGGAACTTTAAAATTCTGAAAGTGGTAAGTTTAAAGAGGTTGAATCAACAAACAACAAAGTAGGAAGGCTTGCACTCAGGTGAAGAAATACTGATATAATGCAATTCTGAATGTCTTGCACAATCCTAAACCAGGTCAAGGTTTAAATTTCACTGCCAATGCACCCTGTTGCCCTGGTAGGAAAGGAACTCTGATGAACCTCCAAAACACAATTCAGATTTTTCTCTCTGGGGCACCCCAGCTGCTAGGTAGGAAAAGCAGGTTAAGGAGTTTGTCCAAAGCTTATTTTTGGTTTGCATTCAAGAGGTTCCTGAGCAATGCAAATCTCACTGAGAGCAAATACCTGGTTCTGCCACATCTGCCTGTATGTGAAGCCCCATTCTTGGCTGGCAGGTGAGAGGGCAGTACCTGGCTGGCACTGGAGGGAAGCTTTTTTGAAATGCAACTCCTTTAGTGACAAGTTAAGAGTCTCAAATCCCAAATTTTCGCAAAGCCAAAAGTTTGTAGATTCAGTTTCTGGTGTGCTGAACAGCCACCTCCAGTTTTCAGTCCTCCCTGCTTACAGAAAATTCAGGATGTACAACAGGACAGGAATTTATTGGTTTTTGCTGGCTTGAAAACAGTTCAGCAACAATCCTCTGCTAACTGACCAGATTCCAGGTTGTGGCCCTTCCTTGGGGTGTGAAAACCAGGCAGACCAGGAGGGGTCTGGAGCAGAGAGAGCTCTGGTTCTCTCCAATAGCAAAGAGACCCCCCAGAATGGACCACCAGGAATGTCCCCACTGTGGGATTTTGTCTTAATTCTCCATAGCACTGACACAAAAATAAAACTTAAGGGATCAGAGCTCATTAATGGAATGAGATGAAATGATGACTGGTAAATTACACATCAGAGTACCACAGTGGAAACAGTCCCCAGAGACATTCCTTCATTCCTTTGCCCAACTCCAAGGAGTGCGTGTTTTGGGAACAGAAATACTCCAATTCCATACACAATTCCTCCTTCAAATTCCAAAATATCATGGCAGGCAGCAATGTGATCTCAGGAACCTCCATTTCAATGAATTTCAGTGGGAAGTCTCACACCAAGCCTGTTTTGGGAACATTTCCTCATGTGCAGGACACACACTCTGCCTACCCTGAGCCCTGGCACAAACACATCCATCACAATAATCCATCATTCCCGTGCATCCCTTGGTCTGGGATCAACCTGAGATGTATTTAGGAAGCTACAAATCATCCCCTGCTTCCTATGCCTGTATCCTGATGCCTTAAGTTTCAGCTTTCATGTTTTTCATATTCTGTGCTGCCCAGGGATGCAGCTCTGAGCCTCACATTGTGTCACTCAGCTCTTCACAGAGCAGGGACACAAAACAAATCCTTTTCCTGCTGCACACCAAGGACAACTTTCAGGCCCCAAAGCACAAACAAGGGTGGCTGGAGGGAGGGACAAGCAGGATGGGACCTCACAGCCTGGAGCTGGAATTGGACAATTAAACCTCAATATGCAAATGGCCCAAAACCTATAAAAATGTAAGACCTCATGATCAGTGAACCACTTGTGACCATTCTTAGTCCACCTTGGGTGTAGCCCTGATCAGGCCCTGTCCTGCCCAAGGTGTGCCCTAAAGGCCTTTCAATAAATCCCTACTTTATTCTCCAGCTCTGTCCAGTCTCTGCTCCAGGTCAGCCTTCCCAAGGCATCAATCCCACCTGGCCAGGCCTCAGTCAGGTCCTGTCCAGCAGCCACATCCCTCCCACATTAAAGCAGAGCAGCATTAATTAATCCAACTTCATGATCCAGGCAGAGCAGGCAAGTGCCTGCAACCATGCAGGCATGTCTTTCACTGATAGCAGGCACAACCAGCTCCTAATATAATCCTTATTTATGATAATGAGGGAAAAGAATAAAGAGAGGGAAAATAAAATGTTGAGACCACGAAGTGTACTTGAGAATAAGGACAATAGCCCTTAGTACTGTTTTGGGGGCATAATGCAGCAGGTAGCTGATGGAAAAATTGTATTTTTGGTGCAAATATGGCAGGATAGCTTTTCTACCAGATCACGGGGATTTGGAATAAACTTGCTCTGACTCTCATTTAAATATCTAAGCTTCAGTGTGATGAACCCCTGGATGAGCAGAGCAGACTTCAGAACAATCTAAGGAAGACAACGACCTACACAACCGCAGATTTCAAGACAAAAAAACCTCACATCATAAGTTCTTGCGTGTCAGATGAGAGCTCAGCATTTCAGATTGCCTTCAAATTCCTCTTTGTGCACCCAGAACTGAGGGCAGTTGCATATTTGGGCCTGGTCTGGGGGATATTAACCCAGCAAAACCAAGATGCTCCCATGCTGCCTCTCTTGAGTGCACAGTGGTCATTAAATACTCAGGGAACTCCTATTGACTGCTCCATATTAGCATGGTAAGTTATAAACACCCTCCAAACCCACTCATCCAAGACAGTTTATACAGCAGCATGACTGCGAGTAGTTCTTCCACAACAGCAAAGTCTATAAAAATTGATCCAATATTTGCTGAATTTTGCCTCTGCACTTCAGATTAATTTCTCAGAGGCACATCATACACTTTCTCTAATGTTTTTTCTGCCTGAAGTTTCAATTAGTTTTTTGCTAAGCAATAATCAGCTTTCTGAAAAATAATGCAGCAGTGTCATCACTATTGAAGCATGTGACACAGGAGGTAGCAAAGTGTCCCTGTTATTTCAACAACACGTTCTGCCCTCTGGTGCCTCTGTGCACAGTTTCATCATACTTTACAGTGTGTTAAAAGGCAAAAAAGGTCAGACAAGTTTAAATTGTTTGAACTAAAAATGTGCAATATTCCTCAAAAGAGGAAGAGAGCATGGATTTATGATGAAATGGAGCTGGTGCAGGACACAGTCCACAGTGTGGGCTGCTGCCAGAGGAGCTGTTCAAAGAGTAACTTACACTGGGTGCTGTGGGGTGTGGCAGACACCTGGCAAATTGCAGAGCCAATGCTGTTAAATGGCACAATCACAAATATCCACAACAAGGCTTGACTAAACAGAGCTGCTGATTTGATGACTTTCTGTACAAGACTTTCTGTTTAACTCAACAGCCAGTTAAAAATGTATGTATTATCAGTTTGGAGAAATGTCAAGGTTTGCCTTCTCTCTTCCTTCTGGTTTGACTTTCTCCTAAGCCCAGCTAGAATGTGTCTTGCTCCAGAGAGTTACTTCATAATTCAGGCAAGGAAAAAACCAAAACCAAACCACCAAAAACCAAAGCCCCACTAAGGTCTGAAATCCTGATGTGAATAATATTTGAGGTCCACTGTCACAACAGAACACGGAATGAAGGCACAGCACACAAAGTGAGCTCCAAAGGCAGGAAAAGAGAAAGTTTATTTACAACTAGGGTTTATATAGTTTGCCAGGGATTGCCCCTGGATTGGAGGGAGAAGTTGCCACCTCTCCATCCACACTGGCAGAGACAAAAGTCCATCAAAGGTGTCTCCTTGAGAGAGGAATGCAAACAAAGATTGTTTTTCCTACAAAGTCCTTGAAAGACTCCAACATGTAAACATTTGAAAAGTTTTAGAAAAGTCAGAAAACTCCAGAGATTCTCAGAAGGCTTTAAAAAATCTCAGAAGGCTGTAGAAATTCAGGGTGACAGTCCATTAGTGAAATTTATTTCCCTAAATGGAAATTCACCAGAACCTATCTTTATTTCCTCTTTAGGAACAGCCTTAGAAATACAAGTACTGTTTACCTGGAGTATGAAAGTACTAAGTACTTATCACATGGGAGAAGAGAGATGAAGAACAGTTTTCCTGTGCTCTAGAAAGACTTGGGATCTTCCTTTTAGTCACCTGAGAAACATCCCTGACTTCTACCCCCCATGCAGAAGAGAATGAAATGCTGTAGAACCTACTATCTAGGTCAGGCTGCTTTTCTTACTGAGACAATGGAAACTTTTAAAAAGGAATTCTGTACTTCAAGAAGCTTAATTAAAGTACAAAAATGCATTGTCATGGGTACTGAACTGCATATACACATCTGAAATCTCCAAATAATTAAAACACGTTCTTTTACAGTAATATTGTAGTCATCAAAAACGTGAATTGCTGTCCTCATTAGCTTCCAAATTACTACCACATAAAAATCAGCTCGCTTTGAACATGTAGTAAACCAAAGAAGAACTAGTAAAACTCAGAAACGTACTTAAAAGAGTGATAAAGACACTGGACAAGCTTTGTATACAGAATATTCTAAAAAAACCACAACTTTCCATCTTAGCAGAGGAAACAGACGGAGGATTCAGAGCCAAGCCTGCAACTAGCAAGGGAAAAAGGGAACCAGGTGCAATCATTTTGTACCTGCCTCCAGGTAGTTTTATTTCTTAGTCCTTAACTCTTGTAATGAGACAGTGAAAATACAAAAGGGGTCCTTTTAATGTTATTTTCAAATACAGCACACAGCTACAGTTAGAAATGCTGCCACAGGATACTGGTTATGTCAAAAGCTGATCTGAGTTGAGAATATACAGCAACAAATTCCTGTGAAGAAAACAACCAAAGACTTGTAAATCCAGGAGTACCAAAGATCACTCGGAAGCATCCTCAGACACTTGTCCACTTCTTGTGTCCCTCTTCACCTGCCTCTGGCTGTTGCTGGAGAAAACAGATCAGATCAAGGCACGTCCAAATCTTACTCAGTGCACTTACACTCTTCCAGTAAAGCACAGCTTACATTTCTTCAATATATCTATGCCACCCTTTTCCAAACTAAATCACAAAATAGTTGGTGTCTGAGTCATAAGTTCCTCTATCAGTTTCACTGATTACAAAGCTTTCTAATCTCAGCACCTACCACGTAGCATCAATCAGGAACGTGGCACCAGATGAGTGATTTGTGATTGTGATTACTTCTCCTTTTATTTTAATACAATTAATTCCTTGCTCTTTCCTGTCCTTTTGATTCCAGTCAGAAGAGAGTTTCTGGTACATTTCTGGTACAATCTGGAAAATTTCTGGGTACAGAAATGAATGCCTATGGCTTTGTCCACACGTGGAACAAGCTTAAAAAGAGCTAATGTGTCCTCTTCCTCTTGCTTCATCCATCCAGCCTCTGGTGCTCAACCGGAGGGAGAGGAGCTTGTTCCTGGGACATACCAAGCTCCAGATGGAACACAGCCTAAGCAGAATTAGGAAATCCTCCTCCCACCTTGCTAAACTCAGCCTGAAACATTCCCTGACCACCCAGCAGCTCAGGCTTTGCCCAGTGGTCACCAGCAGTTGGTGACCAGCAGGACTTGCTGCCCCCTCAACATCAGTGAGAATTTTTGTTCCAGAAATGTCTCTTCCAAAGGCTGTCCATTCTGGCATTTTATATTAAAGACATTCAGCCCTGGACAGGACTACTGAAAGACAGATAATGATCTTTATCTTCTGCGAGGTTTATATATATAAAAAAGTGTCAGTTTAAAAAATAATGACCAGTAATAACATCCCCACAATTAGGATGCTAAGCTAAGAACTGGATTATTGCAAAATGGGATGACTCAGGAGTTGACAAAGTGGTTCTACATACTTTTTTTGACTGTCTTTCTACTTGCAAAATCATAAAATGCAACTTAACATTTTTTCCTTATAGCAAGGCCTGAATCTTTGACAAGTAAAAATCAGTGATGTCACTTCGGTCTTCCTAATAATTTAACCTCTCATCTTCATCTTCACTAAACTTTTTTCACCTATTTTCTGCATTAAGAAGGGAATCACCTTCAGAGAAATAATTATTCGATAATAATCTCCCATCCACTTTTCACAAGTTTATCAAAGTATCTTGTAATAAAACCAGAACTGAATGTTTTAGCCACAAACCCAAAGTGATATAATCAGCAAATCTGAACTGTGAAAGAAGTTATAGAGCTACATTAAGAAACAGATGGAGTGAGCCTAAAACAATCACAGATAAGCCAGCATAAAAGAACTTAACTTTACATTAATCAAGGTTGAGATGCTCAAGGCAACCATGGGGAGTCAAGCACATTAAAATTAACAGGAGATGCATGCAAATCACAGGCTGCTTCTTATATCTCACTCCAGTTCTGTACAGAACAACACATGGAATTGTAGGTGTCCCTGTTAACCATATTCCCTTGCTTTACAAGCGATTTTGCAGCATGGTCAAGGAAAATATCTCAAAAAATGGCTCTCCTAGACTTGTTAACTTCAATGAGGGTTGGAAAAAGCTTATGAGGATTTAAAACTCCCACAATTAAATTGCAAAAAAATGTCAGAACAAGCCTCTAATGTACAAGGCTCTCATAACACTTGAAACTAAGCATGATGAAAACAAACAAATAGCCAGCAATTACTCAGTTATACAACCAACCACATTTCACAGAGCCAAAAGCTGTCACTTAGCTTCAGCAGCACTTTTTCTAAATTCAGATTTTCTGCTGGGTATCGGCAACTTAAACATAGTTCCTTGGTGTAGGATTCCAAAGATACAAAAAGGCATCTCACAAACGAAAATTAATTCAGAACCTTAATATAGTGCAAAATTCAATGGCAATATTTAATGCACACAAGTCCAGCAGTGTCTCATACCTTGTAATCTCAAAATCAGATAAGTAAGTACATCCAAAGTACATCAACAATGTGAAAGCATAGAAGTAAAGTTGCACATTTATATCTTCTCATGGGGACATTTCTTTTTTTAATTTCCTGCTGGATGATCCACAAAAAGGAAAAAATCGCATTGTTAGAATTTATTTCCTCACCTGAGAAACACACCTTGTTTTCCAATACACACAGTACCAAGACAAACTTGTGATCTGGGCTAAACTGTAGAAGTGAATTGAAAGTCCATATTTCAAAAGAAAACAATGCAAATGGTTATAACCAAGGAAATTATTGCAGGCAGAAACAGTTTAATGCATGCATTGCATGTAGTTTCTGTTAATTACTTTTTAAGTACTTATGCACAGTAGTGGCTAAAGAGGAATTACATAAAAGGGAGATTACATAAAAACATTTCCAAGTGGGTGTTCCAAGCTGAGCCACAGCCTGTAACAGCAGTGCTGATTAACCTGGACAGCCTTGGCTTCATTTCCAAGGCCTTTAATGGCCCACCATAGCCTCATTCATAGAATGGCTTAGGTTGGAAGGGAACTTAAAGGTCATCTCCTTCCAACCCCTCTGCCATGGCAGGGACACCTTCCACTGTTCCAGGTTACTCCAAGCCCCATCCAACCTGGCCTTGGACACTGCCAGGGATGGGGCAGCCACAGCTTCTCTGGGCAACCCATGCCAGAGTCTTTCCACCCTCACTGGGAACAAGTTATTTCTTATATCTCATTTAAAAGTACCATCTCTCAGTTCAAAGCCATTCCCCCTTTGTCCTGTCACTCCATGCCCTCGTAGAAAGTCCCTCTCCAGCTCTCTTGGAGCCCCTTTGGGCACTGGAAGGTGCCCTAAGATCTCCCTGGAGCCTCCTCCTCTCCAGGCTGAACAAACCTCACGTCTCTCTGTCTTCATAGCAGGGATGCTCCAGCACTCAGATCCTCTTTGTGGCCCTCCCCTGGACTTTCTCATCTTTTTTTTTCCCAAGCATCAACAGCACAGATTCCTGCCTAGATTCTGTCTGCCCAGGTGATGACTGAGCTGCTTTGCTACAAATCCCTGTTCCAGATGTCCTTCTTTTTTGCATGGAAACCATCATAAATACATTTGTGTGAGGCATCAGCCCAAGGAGTTCCACCACGCTTTGGGGAGCCAGCACACAGTAAAGGAACTTGAACTGAGAAAGGGTTTCCTGAATTTGTTATTTGCTTTGATAAAGCCATCTCCCAAGGAAGCGTGGACTGCTTCACTACAAAGCTCAAGCTGAGCACTCTTCAAAGCCAAGATGCCCTGCAGCACTCTCGACAGCTCTCACCTCAGTGACACCTTCGAGTGTTTACAAAGAGCAAACAAAAGGACTCTGGTTTACTTCTGCCTAATTAAAATGTTTTAAAAGAATTTAATTATAAAATGCCAAACTACACAAATGCAAAGATCTTTCCTACAGAGAATTAGTGATGAATTGAATGATTTTTTTTTTTAATCAAACTGTTGGCAAGCGGTGTGGGTTTCCTGTTTGTAAACAACCATATGAATGCTAAACATATTTATTCACAACTTGACATGAAATACAGCTCTGTAATTAATCACTTCCCTATCTCAGCCAGAAAAAATAAACCCCCAAACTTGTACCCCCTCTTATTATGAAATAGTCAGCTACATATAAATGAATAATTATCTGAATTATCAACTATCTACAGATGTGCAGCTCTTTTCAGCCCAGACAATGGCATTCCCCTGATGCAAACTGCTAATCCCACACACATTCTCTTATTCTTTGTTTAAAGTGAGAAAATCTCCTTACTTATTAAATACGCTCAATCATGGGCTATTAAAACTATTGTTTCAGGTTATCTATTAATTGCAGGCTTCCCTGTCTGTATTCACTGTTAAGATGCCACCCCTCTTTTAAATTGAAAAATGCCTGCCTGAGTGGGTAAAATGTTAAAGGCCACGGGTTAAGACTAATTCTGCAAAATAAGGTAACTCTTAAGCTGTGAAAAGTTGTCACTGGAATTAATTGCTTGAAATCCTGTCTTATTTTGAAAGGCTGAGTTTCAGATATTACAAAAAAACCCTCAGTAGAACTTATTTAATTTCAGGCTTAAATAATTTGCAAGAATATTTTGTTTTCTATATCAACAAGATGTTTAGATCTGAAAGGGTGGATGATTGCACTCCCTGTAAGACCTCACTTCAATCTCCTGAAATGCCAACAATTAGCAGTCAAAATGAAGACAGAGGAAACCATATTGCTCATGGGAAAAGACTAAATTCTTTGTGGAATATTAAATTAATCCAAAATAGACCAGAAATGTAATCTGCTGCTTGAATACAATTCTGAATGAAATGGCAGCATTTGTATGCTTTTTTCTCCACTTCAACAGGGAAAGTAAATCTTCAAGATCTTTACAGGCTCAGTACATTCACATGGAATAAAAGTAATATGCAGTCATAGTGAGCGACATCTTTGACAGACAAAAAAAAATGCTGTTAAAATAAACAACCCAAAAGCTCCAACACACACAATGCAGGACATGGAAGATGTGCCAAGACCTAGACTGGAAAAGCATGGTGCCATCTACTTCTAAAAGATCTTTTTCATTATAGTGAACCTTGAACTAACAAAACACCAAATTTCTTACTGACTTAATGTGAGATTGTTCCAGAAATTTAATACAGTAACTTAAGAATCAATGATTTTGTTTAGGTACCTGTAACTCATGTACAGTGTTGCCTTGGTGTTATGGGAAGAGAAGTGGGAAAGGTGGAGAAACAATTTAACTTTATAATCCATGAAGTCAACAAGAATGATTCTTGAATAACAACAGATAATAAAACATTCATTATCAAAGTTTCACTTTGTCGTTTGTCTTCTGTGTCTGCAGCTGACAGATACAGTCATTTATAATCCTCTGCCAGCTTCAAACTGGCAAACATTTTGAATTAGTCCCTTGACTTGAGCTTGGGAATTTAATTGTTTCCACAAACAACTGGGAAGTGTTTCAAGACTTTGCTTCAAGACACCCAAAAACTCCTGTATTGTACCTAACAGAAAAACCAATGGGCTGTTCCCTGGCATTTCCTGGAAATGCTGGTTCTGTTCAGAATTAAACACAACCTGGATGAAAAATTTAAGAAACATCAAAAGTAATGTATCAAGAAAATCTCCTTGCCCAGAAAACTTGACTAGTTCCAATTTCAATCCCAATTAGAAGCATATCTAAACCTCCAAGGACTTTGACTAAGTAGTCCAAAAAAATTTTGTGTGCGTTTAAATCTGCTCTACTGTATGTAATTCACCAGAAACACTTTAAACAGAGTGAAAACTGTTTTTCATATCAATGAAGAAAAATGTTCTCCTCAGTTTTGTTACAGAACTAGGGGTGAAACACTACTTAAACTGCATAAAGAAGAATTTATACTTAAACAGAAAAGAATCAACAAATTAAAGCCAAGGTAAATGGTACTGTGATTACTGCATTGCTCCTTTCATTGGGATCATTCTGATCATATGGAATTAAACAGATTGTTCACAAAATCCTCTATGAGCACATGATCAAAGCTATCTCAGAAACACAATGACTACCAGTCACAACTGCAGGAAACACACTGCTGCAGACAAAAGTGGTGTAAATCAGAAATGAAAAGCACTGGAAAAATGTGATAGGTCCTTGTTGAAACAGCCAGCACATCTCTCATAAATACTCAAATACTTTATAGTCATTATTTCTTGATTTTTCAATCAGATAACAAACCCCAAATATTTCATCAACAATATATCAAGAGGCCTGGGAGTTCAGAATCAAAGAATGAGCTGTGTCAGCAAATTATGGCCACTCATGCATTGTGATTGAAATGCACAAGCATTTGTAAAGGTCCCTTTGCAAGGGGTTGCCAAAGGAGTAACTCGGTGTGGAAGAAATAGCTTGGCCATGGAGTAAGAATAAGACAGGCTGAATGTGGAAAGCCAAGTGCAAAATTAAAAGGGTCAGTTTTCACCTTGGCAGACATCTACTAGCGAATGTCTCAAAGTTTAATTTAAAATATGCAAAAATTCTGTAGAAAGGTGAAGGGTGATACAACCAGTGGTCTGAAGAAAGCAAATTAACTGATTATAATTGATGGAAAACAGAAGGAATAACAATACAGCGATATTGAAATGATTCTTTTACCATTTCCTGCACTATTTCACCTGTGTGTTAATTCCTCTGCTCAAGTAGAGCAGTGAGATTAATGTACATGGGAGTGGTTTACTCATCCTGTCAAAAAACCAAAACCTGCTCAAAGCTCAGAAAATCAAGTTTGTGTAACAAAGCACCAAAACACACATGCAAAATTCTTCATTTTTCTATAGGTTTACAAATATTCAGTTCAGCAGAGATAAGAAAAAATCTCATACAGAACTTCACTGCAATGGATTCAAATGTAAACAGGTGAGGTACATGACAGCACCAACATCATAAATATACTTGTATTTCATTAATCCTTATCCAATTAATATAATCACTCATTCACATAAAGACAACATTCTCTTATAGTCACCAGTATCAAGAGTATAGAGATATATGAAACAATTTAAAATAAGCCATTGCTATTAAATTACAATTTTACATCCATCTTTACAAATATATTTCACCATTCCAAGCATATGGATTTTATAATTGAAAAGTCAACACAACATTTCAGTAAATTTTAAAGAAAATATTTCAGGAAAGTGAATAGGATGTTTTATTTTTGGTTAGTAATTGGCTCTTCAGTGGTTTCTTTAACCTTTCTCTTTTAATTAGCTATCTGTCAAAGGTTATCATCAGAGATATAATAACTAGTAGAGGTGACAATTCTGATGCAAATTGGCAATATTTTTGCTCATGTCCTGTGTTTCTTGACTCTGTATTCCCTTCCTTGGGCACTTGGAGTACAGCAAACTCACAGTATTGGTGTTTCAAGGGAGGCTTAGCCAGCATCACCATTTAATGCAAATTGCCAAGGCAACCCAAGGACTTGACAGGTGGCTGTGACCAGGATGTTTGGATTCTTGGTCTCAGTGCTTCCCCCTCAAACTGGCCATTGCTTTTTGCACTGACTTACAACGAGCCCTCACTCAGAGCCATGACCTCAGTTATTTTCTGGCCTGGACTTCAAGTTTCCATAAAATCTCCCTTCCTGCAAAACAACTATGGTTCAGTTAATCAGCATCATAGCCAGCCTCTATTATTACCTGCTAGGCTTTGATTACCAGGACTTCAGCAAATCCAACATCCCTGATTTTCTCTTATGGCTGCAGCTGTGAAAATGACTTCTGGAGAACACTGGAACTGGCAGAAAATGCCAAAGTGGTTCTACACTGAGAGCTTGCTGCTCTCCCTCTGGTATAAAACTCACACACAAGTTACAAAGCTTCTTCTGAAATAATTGTCCACTCTTCAGGCTTTGAAATCAAATCCCAGCAAGTCCTTTTTGTGTCTGCCCAAAGCCTTCCACCTCACCCAACACTGAGGAATTACAACCCTACTTTATGCCCCACATTTTTTATTTGACAAATAAATAAACCCATGTAATGGCAGAGCTGTGGATGCTCACAGTTAATAATGCTTCCTGTGAGGAACAAACTGGAATACTTTCAAACATTCTACAGCCAAACAAACAAGAATTTACTTATTGTTAAACCACAAACAATACAACTGCTTGGTCAGGATCTACATTTAGTTACAGCCATTGGTTGCAGTGTAGGCAGGACAAACTTTTAAAGCACAGAATAATGCAATAGTTCAGCCTGTATATTGCTGAATGTGGATGTGACCAGGATTTTTGGGTTTTTACTTCAGTCACTGGTTATTTTCAGGCCTTCCCATGTATGGCAGGCATTTGTAAGCATTCTTCTAAAAGCATGTTGGTCCATTGAAAAAAAAAAAGCCAAAATAAAAGTATGAACACTGTTCAACACTGCACACATCTGCCAGTGGTAAAGACTTAAATGTGTACAAACCCTCAAAGAAACAAAACCCATTGTATTGATTTCTGGATAGCTATTTTGGTTTCCCAATTATGAAAGAGCTACAGGTAGCAGTTTTCAGTATAACATGATGCAGCAGTTGTCGCCTGTTTCTCATTAATTTTTCATTCCTACAAGAAAAAGTCTTTCCTGGGAGCACTAAGTGTCAGTGCAAGTCTGTTTCATTCACTTTTCAACACCAGACACGTATTTATTCCTAAGTTTTCAATTCCATTGCATAGCTTGCTATGCAACTTGCACACATCAACCCCAGCAGCAGACAGCTTTTCACCAAAAACTTGTAACTTGACATATACCTTGTCTTGCCTTAGGCTTAAATTGATTAATTCATCTTTCACTTGAGGTAAAGTCTCCCATTTAAAATGTTTTAGTAGGAAAAGGCAGATTTTACAAACTGAACCAGAAAAAGGACTTTCAGCATCCCTGTCACACTTTCAAATTTGATATTATGCACAGCTTTTAAGGAAGTCTTTACCTTAATTTTGCTGTTGCTATCTACATGAAGTTTCTGCTTCCCGGATACTCCTTCCTGTGCAAAATATGAGGATTACAAAGCAATGGTTGTCTGAGTCTTTTCTCCTCTTAGAATTCAATTTAAGTCTCACATTCTCAGATTTTTGGCAAGAAAATGGAGTCAGAGGAGTTACTCAGAATATCAAAAACTCACTTAAGAAACTCATTCTATTATAGCACTGAGTGGAACACCACACAGTAACTTTTGACAGGAGACAGCCAATACTTCAGAGGGTACAAACATCCTACAGTAGGTTAACTATGGAAAAGCTTCCAGAAATGTATGTGGTATCTGCCTAAACTAATGATGAATATTGTGAATTTCTTCCTAAAAGGACATATGCTAATTCAATCACAGAACTCTCACCTCAAGGCAGGGATTTTTGGTCAAATGTTTGTGGGAAGTCAGACTAGATGATCTTAAAGGTCTTTTCTAATCTTCCAATCTGTCTCAAGGAGCACATACAGATTTGGGGTTGTATAACCTCCATGTAGCTCAATGTTTTTGGCATATTACTGACATGAATTTAACTCTAGAGTAACAAGGTAGCTGATCATTAGAATATCCATCAGCTGCTCCCTTGACAGCTCATTTTGGTGGCAGGATACAAGATAAGAGCAGGGGAGTTCAACCTGGAAAAGAAATTAAGGATATATGGAAAGCTGTGCTGAATGGAGCAAAGAGAGGATGGACCCCCTGCCCCAAGTGTTTTGCTCAAGAATTTGCTCAGTTTTTTAACCCTAACAAAGATAAAGATGAGCTGATTTTCATCTGACATTTCCCCTTTAATAGCACAAACACTCCTCATGTGCTGAATTTGGGACAAAGGGCACATAAAAGCAGTGCACTGGGGATGTTGCTGGAAAGAACCATTTCCAGGTTACACTGCAAATGTGCATCCACTCTTCCAGGTGTCACTGTTCTCTGTCCTGCAGCTGAAGGCAAGGAATTGTGAACAGCAGCAGGACTGCCAGCTTGATTTTCACTTGTATTTGAGGCACACAGGCCACTTTGAGCCCTTTTCATCCACACAGCAAAGCTGACTCGCAGCAAATGAAATGCTACATCACGTTATTCTGTGAAGAACTGCTGAGAGTAACAGTGCTGAGCACTCAAATCAAGGAAAGGCATGTCCTTTGGCAGGGAAATGAGACACAGGCATGTACCTACCATGTGTCTGAGCAGGGGAAGGGGCTGCAGAACAAAGGGCTTTAATGGAAGCCATGACAGCTCCTTTAAAGGTGAAAACAGTGTTGGAAGCACCATTACATGGCCAGTTCTCTGACCACACAGCTCTACACACCCTACAGTCACATTTCTACAATTGTATTTATCCTGATGTTACGAATTTTACAGTTGAATTAGTGAATTAAAAAAAAAAAAAGCAACCTCAGCAGTGAAAATTCAAAACTATTATTAATCCCGTCGACTAATAATATTAGTGACTGTCCACCTACAATGACATATGATAGGAGAGCTACTAAACTATTCAAACCATATATTTTAGAAGTCTGTATAATCCTTCCTCTCTCCCCCTCCTCAAATATTTATTTTCCATAGCAATAATGACCTCAGTATTCAAGGCAGCCTTTGAAGATTAATGACCAGTGGAGGTTAATGGTCCTCAGCTATTCTTCAAACCATCAACTCCTCCCAGCCAGTCATTAATCCACAAGAAATGCCTTAATGCTTCACTTATTACTGCTTAAGCATCAAGCCTGCAAATTTTCAGGGCATTAAATCTCGAAAAGTAACCTTTTTCTCTTCACAGACCTCTATTTCAACAAAGCAGACAGACGAGATGAAAGTGACTGCACTTTACAGGGGTTCTCCTCAACTTTACCAAAGAATAGCATTTATTTGTGTTTATTTGCATCTATTTGTTTTGGGCACTAATAAATAACATCTCCTTTCCTGTCAAAATGTGGATACCAAACCCTCTTCAGCCAGCATATCTTTGACACCTCTATAAATACGTGTTCTCCCTCAGCTCAGCCCAGCAGGAGACCACAGTGGAGGATGTGGCACTGCACAACTCAGGTCAAACAACCTGGTTTCTAACACTCTAACAGCTCTGCCTCCAGCTGTTGGGTAACTTGGGGAATTATTGCCACCTCCAGAGAACTTTTCCCTTTCATTCTTCACCTGTTTAGGTTAAACTGCTGAAGGAAAGGAAGAGTTCTACTGTAGGATGAGGATGGAGAGACCTCGATTTCAGCCCAGGTTTCTATTCCATACTTCAACACAATCACAAAAAACTCTCCCACATCCTGTTAAACTCAGCATTCCCCTGTACATCATTTTGCACACTGAAGTGGTACAGCATGTAAAAATCATCGAATCACAGAATGTTTTGGGTCAGAGGAACTTGAAAGCTCACCCAGTGCCACCCCTGCCATGGCAGGGACACCTTCCTCTATCCCAGTCTGCTCCAATCCCCAGTGTCCAACCTGGCCTTGGGCACTTCCAGGGATCCAGGGGCAGCTACAGCTTCTCTGGGCACCTGTGCCAGGGCCTCAGCACCCTCACAACCATCACAACTCATCACCTTTTCTCCCCACCATTTATTAGTCTTTTAAAATGTCATGACAAATGATTTGCTTTATTGTTCCTGGATGCCAACAGAATAAGCCATCAAAAATGACAAAAAAAATCAAGTCTTTCTTTAAATAGTGACATCATCAATCACACAATCTATATCCATTCAGAAGGTCAATTATATAAAAGTATCTAATTTAGACACATTTGATCTAGACAGCCCATCAATCATCTAAAGGGTAGCTTTTCTTCACCCTTTTCTTTCCCTTTCTCTAATTCTTTTAAATGGACATAAAAGTTTTACATTCTTTCCTTATCGTTATGCTCTAGCTAATAAGATGTGTTTTACAAACTGTTCACAACTTTGATGTTCACAAGAAAATGAGAAATTCTTTGTAGGGTTCAGTGTCATATGACAAACACAGCAAGATTTCATTATTCCTCAATCATTTTCATTGAGGAAAACACCACACCACAACAGAGTCAGAAAAATGTTGACAATAAATTTAGAAAAAGACTAGACATAATATCAGACTATTATCATGCTCATTTATATTGGCACTCAACGAGCATTGCTTGTGAAGGCAGCAGGGCTGGCTGTCAAATGTGAGCAAATTGACAAGCTATTAGAGTGCCAACTGGAGGGATTCAATTAGAATATTTACTCCAGCACCAGCAAAGCCTTGCTTTTAAGATAAGGCAGAAATGTGGTGTGTGTTGACCAGGAAATAAAGACAGAAAATTAATAGGCACGGACAGAAATGTATCACTTCCTTTCTGCTAGAAAAGCTACAAACAAAGAGATTAACTTGAAAATATTAACTCTAAAAGAGGTAATATCCAGTGCAAATCAAAGGAAAACAGTGCCTGTGCCATGGTTCTGTCCCAGAGACTGACAAGCTCTGATCTCCCTGAAGCTGCTTTGGGATCCTAATCTTGGGACCCTTCACCCTTGGACACTGATGCTTTGACACTGCCTTTTCCCCCAGGTATTCAATAAATTGCAAGAAGAGCTGGGGAGTTTTTAACAATCTGTTAAGACAAAACAACATAAAAAGCCCAACCCAAACCTGACAAAACCTCCCCCAGACACATCTTCCCAGAATATTCTGAGTTGTAGGGACCCACACGGATCATCAAATCCAACTCAACTGAATGGATTGAACCCCTGCTATTGGCACTAAATGACACCACTCCCATTTCCTTACTAATCTTTTCAGGGTCTCTGCTTCCTCCACCAGCAAGGTGTTGAACACAGATGTACTTGGTTGCCACTTCCTACCAGGGAGGTGGATTTGGCTCTGTGTTCAGAGGGGCCACTGCAAACCAGGGCACAGGGGCTGAAAGGACAATCCATGCATGAGGAATGGAAAGATGTTAGGAATACAAATTCCTACTTGGGAAAGGAAGAAAACTCAGAAGAAGAGGAAGGACAAGTGACTCCTGCTAAAGTTTGGGCATACTGAGAGAACACATCTGAAGCCAGATTCTGTTTCCAGATGCACATCTGGAATTACACCACAGCCTATGGAAACAGCATTTACCACCTGCCATCTTCTGTGCATGCAACCACATCACTAATTCAACCCAAAAAAATACCTGCAAGTGTCACCCAGAATTTTCTTAGCCTTCTGATGTTTCATATTGGAGTCAGAGTTTCTCACTTTCCCATGCCTTTTAACATAAACAAAGAATTGTTTTTTGTAAATATGGCCAGTGTTTGCATTCCTTCAAATGGGAGGAGAATGTGATTGATAGTCTGATTGACCAATGTGGTTGAGAGGTGGGAATTTCACCTTCCAATCCATTGTCACCTTGCTAAAAGTATATATTTGGAAATTAATAAACAAAGGCCTCTTTTTCGGCTCAGCGCTGCATCTCAAAAGATTCCAGGTCTCTGTGTGATCATTTCGTGTCCGACTGCATCATGCAAGGAGTTACAAATAAAATATCTTTCCTTTTTTCAGCTGACTTACTGCTAAAGTTTTCTAGCTAGATGGCTTGTACTGCATTTCAAATATGAAGGGATTTTTGGCAGGACTCTGCAAACAGAAATGCAGACTAAGGGAAGAACCTACTCAGCAGACTCCTTGTCTCATCAGGAAGGGCACACACCGAGCTAATTTCAGGATCAAAGTCTCACATTATAGCTCCTGCTGATAGGATTTTTTTGTTTTTTGGATGATGATATTCACTTCTCTTTGTTTTTAAAAATGATTAGTTCCAGTTTTACTAAGATTAAATAATTATACTTCCTCCTTCATGTTTATACCTTTTATACACTTCAAAATGCTCAGTGTGTCCCTCCACCCAGGGAGTATAATTTCTTACCACTTCCCTATAACCCTTTCACCCCCTGCCTCCATTATTTTTGATGTTTTCTTTGATTTATTCAGACACAGAAGTTTGACAGAGGAACAAAACCCAGGCATTTATGCCAGGTCCAATTTATCACAATCTACACAAGAATGAGTTCAAAAGACAGGAAATAAAAGTTTTCCCTTTTTACATATTTACAAAACGCAATCAAAATTCACAAAATCCTTTTAAAATATTAAGAAAGAAAAAAGAACACTTATTGCAGCTCAGGATAGGAAAGGTACACTAGAGCTTTAAAAACTGGACTGGAGAATAGCAGCAAGATAAGGGAAGTTTGCTTGAAACTGTTATGATAAAAATGTGTATGAAGCATGCATGGAAAACTGGTGTGTGTGATAGGGAAAAAAGGGAATAAAAATTAATAGGAGATGGTGTGGGAGCCTCTAAAGGTTTCACTGCTGTGAGCTTGAAGTGACAACTTCTCTAATGGGTGCCAGAGATAGGAATGTCCTACATGGATTTTCCCCCCATGAGTGACAATAATCATAAAGATAGAGCATCTGCCCCATCACATTCTATTTCATGCCATTTATTTGATTTTGGCTTTTTGATGTTGGTCTTTGGAGAAAATCAGTTTCTGTGGAAACAATTTTGTCACTGACGCAGCAGGTGAAAAGTTGTGTCAGTGAAAAGTTAGTTTATGCTCCATTTTGAAATCTGAAGGGGGGTTGGGTAAAAAAACAACATAAACTGTACTGAAATGAGTGTTCTGCACCAACTGCCCATACCCAGTGGACAATCAGTGCTTCACTGCATTGCATCCAACACATGGAGAAACCTGCTCCCTTCACTCTGCAGGCAGTCACCAGCTGAGGAAGAACAGTAACTCAAAAAATTTCCAGCTCCAGCAGAATTTGGACCTTTCAGACACAGTCCCAAGGGAAGGATTCTGTCTTAGCATCCCATCTTATGCAAGAGAGGAATCCTGCCTTTAACAAGTTCTTTGCTTGATCCTAAGTCTTAAAAAATAGATCATCCCCATCTCACCTGTTCCTGATGGTTTTTCTAAGCTGAATGTGCTGCCTTGGGAAAGCTGACCTGGAACAGAGACTGGACAGAGCTGGAGAATAAAGCAGGGATTTATTGAAAGGACTCAAGGATACACCTTGGGCAGGAGAGGGCCTGACCAGGGCTACACCCAAGGTGGACCCAAAATGGTCACAAAATGGGTGACCAGTCACAAGGTCTCACATTTTTATCAGTTTTGGTCCATTTGCACATTGGGGTTTAATTGTCCAATTCCAGCTCCAGGCTGTGAGGTCCCCTCCTTCTTGTTCCTCCTTTCAGCCACCCTTGTTTGTGCTTTGGGGCTGAAAGTTGTCCTTGGTGTGCAGCAGGAACAGGATTTGTTCTGTGTCCCTGCTCTGTGCAGAGCTGAGTGACACTGAATGTGAGCTCAGAGCTGCACCCCTGGGCAGCACAGAAACTTAAATACATGAAAGCTCAAACTTAAGGCATCAAATGAAATTACTCCTGTTTTTCTTGAAAGCTGAGACAGCTCCTCCTGTCTTCCTAGAATGATTTTCCATGAAGTGCTGCTACAGAGTTATGACCATAGGAACTGTGTTCTGTCAAAATAAATCACAGAATGGGCCTGAAGGAACCTTAAAACTCATCTCATTCCACCTCCTGACATAGGCAGAGGATCCTTCCACTATCCCAGGTTGCACCAAGACCCATCCAGCCTGGCCTTGGACATTTGGCTGAACACAGTGAACACTGCTTCAGGTTCTGTGCAGGTGCATAATTGCATAGGTGCATTACCTAGGGGAAAAAAAATCACTTCAATTCCCACTGCACAGAAAAGAACTAAACAGGTATTAAGGATCCAGTATGATTTTAGTAGATTAATGCAAACCAGCACTAACACTCCAGTACCAGGAGATTCATAAATAATAGAAATATCTCACTGAGGAGAGAATCAGACCTTGACTGCTCGTGGAAATAAAACTTTTCGTCTCCCTATGGCAGTTTTGAAATTTCATCTCCAACTCTGAAAACAGAAATTTCAAAATTATTCTCAGTTAAATCCGTAGAAGAACTGACCTTCAGTATCTGTAATGTTCAAAGAAAAAGACACTTGCACTCATGATTGACAGATCCATTGCAAACACAGTCTCAGCAGCTCCAGTGTGAGTGCTGAGAAATGCAACCTGAGCATCTACAACTCACTCATTCTAACTTATTGAAGCAGTTTTTCCTTGTCAGGAGAATTGCACAATCCAAGATTTAGCCCTAGACAGCCATCAGGAAACCACTGTCATGTGTGAAGTGATCCTAAGCATTGGAATGACAAAATAAAGCAAATCTTCCTATAAAATCCCATATCAACAGGAAAGTGCCTGCTTTCAATTAAATTTTGAATTGTCCTTTGTATTTACTACTTGGAGAATCCATAAGCAATTTAGGTAAAATACTTATACTAAGAAAGCCCCTCACACCTTAAAAAAAACTTCAAGCTGCAAATTGGGCAAACCTCAACTCAATGGCTAAGCAATTGTGGTTGCAAAAGATAAATGTACTTTGTTCACTCTGGAGAACAGATTTCTACCATAGAAACTCCTCCTGGCAGAGACCTGCCTTGGATTTTTCCAGCTTGAGATTCCACAACTGATTCCTGGAAGCCTTGACATTCCAGCCCCCACACAGACAATGCAGCACCAACACAAGTGAAAACCAAAGCACACAAATGTCACAGCCCCTGCCCTGTGCTCCTCAGAGCAGCCTCCAAACTAACCCAAATATTCTGGGTATTCAAATTTCCAGAATATTCAAATTTCCTTAAGAGCTAGGGATTAAGAAAGAAACTTGATATTACCTGCCTCCATTTATTTTAAGTGAAAAGTACTCAAAAATACTTAGAGAATTGCCTTAAAACCTTTCCAGAACTGGAAAGTATTACAGCTTTAAGTGCTTTTGCCTCCAACCCTTGCAGACCCTCTGCTATCTAAACTGTTAGATAATGCCTCAGTGGGTTACCAAGTTAAACCCCCTCGTTCAGGGCTGAAAAGCTCTTGAATACATGAGCAAGATCAAAGCAGGTAAGCTCAATAAACTGTGTAGTCCCTGTTTAGGGACTTGAGGAGCATCACTTCCCCAGCATGTTGGAAGTAATTTTCTCTGGTGACATGCTATGTTTTGTCTTACTGAACATTTAACCTCTAGATCTGGACAGCACACATTTGGCACCAGCACATTTCTTCAGGGAACACCAGAGTGGTTACTTCAAGTGACAGTTTTCTAATTATTCTGTCAAGCATCAATCTGTGAAGTTCCCAGTTCCTCAGCACCCTGATTGACAGGGCAATCAGCACTTTACTTAAAGCCTCTAGAGCTGTTCTGGCCTAACAAATGCTTTAAAAAACCCCAAGAAAAAACAACCAACCCAACCAACCCCTCCCCCCGCTGTGTGAAAATGGAGTGGAATATTTGACTTCCAAAACAAATCCCCACTTTCTGCAAATATGATTCCCCAAAGTAACCAAAAAAATTGCATTAGCATATAAAATGCACCTCTAGAGAAGGAAGAGCTGACCAAAACAGTATTTGCTTTTATATTACAATAACTCATTTGTGCCATTTTACTGTGGAGCAAATCAGCTGATGACTGTACATCAAAACCAGAGAAGGAACTGGGACAGCTCAATCATTTTCACTGAAGTTTTCTTTCTCTTCTCTTGAGAGAGGGAAAAGAGCCCCACCTTTGAAGCACTTTTAGCTTAATTCCAAGTTCCCCTCATTTCTGATAAACATCATCTTCCCTTCTGAGGGTGGTGTTGTGACTCTGGGGCCTTACAGCACTTCTGACTGTAAGAAGTGAGAAAATGAGGGACTTGGTGAGTGATAAACAATTATCCCTGGACCAGGTTCAGGGAATAGTAAAAGCTATTTAGTAGTCATGACCACATTTTCCTAAATAACACGAAAGCACTTCATGCTCTTTATCCACCGTGTAATTAAATTCAACACCAGGGCTGAGATTTTGGCCAAGAGTTGGCACTAGAATTACACAGGGTTTGATTTATAAGCCAAGATGCTGCACCTGAGAATTCAAGAGTGGAGTTGCTCTTCTTGGCTTGCTGGGACAATCTTGTACTGGTATTGTTCAACTTCACACAAAGGGAATCTCTCTTACCACACAGAACTGCAGCACAAATACCAGCAAAATACTAAAAATAGCTTCCACTGAAATCAAACTTGTGCCAGATTTTCTCCTTTGGTTTGAAACGGTAAATTAGGAATAATGGAAGTTTGGTGGCCAGCTTTTTATGGTGAGCGCTCTTGGAGTGCTGTGTGAAAACACAGTGAACTCAGCAAGACTAAAAAATAAATGAAATACCAAATCAGGTGTCAAACAAAGGGTGGAAGAGGGCAGCACACTTTAGCCCTAACAAGAGTGAGCTGCATAAAATATGTCTCTAGATTTAATACTTTATTATTATTCTTATTATTAAATATGAAAACACATTCACACAAAAAAATCCTTTTTTAGCTCCTTGGATTTGAAAAAAAAAATAATTCCCAATAATTCCTTCTTGACTGAAGGGAGTGACAGAGCTGACCAAGTGGCAGAAGGAAGTTCTTTGAGGAAAAGCCTCACACTGCAGTGGTCAACAAGGTGGCAGCTCTTCCACAGCTCAGGGGCGAGGCTGAACCCATCTGCTTTTCTCATGGAAGTTCAACAGATGTTCAGCATTATTGAGAGAGCTAAAGGAATGTTGCTGATATGTAGACACCATCCTTGCTCTAATTGTTTTTATCTTTTCTGTTCAATTACTTCCACAGTTGTTATGACTAAGTGAAAACAAAAATGTATTTGAGATTCTCTCGAAGTAATACACACAAAAATCCCAGAACAACTGCGCAGAGCCCCACGGAAGTTTTGATTAAAGGCAAATCCTTCACAATTCAGAGAGCACACACTCAATCAGTGGTTGAAGAGTAAAACCTCCAGGGAGCAGCAGGAACTAAACAATTCTGATAAGGTTTCTGTGACTTTTCAGCAAATAGTAATTTGCTCCTTCATATTTCTTCAATGAGAAGTCAAGCATTGCAGTCCCAAACCTTTAAATCAAATGATTTGCTGGGCATCAGGCATTCAACTTTCACCAACTACTATAAAATATTGACTCTGCACATTCATTCATTTCTACCCAGTAATTGATTCTTCCTTTTTCGCCTGTTACAGGCCCATAACAGTATTCTGGGAGGTTGACTTAATCAAGATTTAGTTAAGAAAAAAGAAATCCTCAGCGTTTTCAAGTTTTAATCTTGTCTAGATTAAAGCTTGCACCACACAAGCATGTATATAATCTATTTTCTTAATGAGATGTTTTTACTCTTTTCCTGTGTTAATTCCAAACCTGCCATTCACAAGTGCCATCCATAGTTTATACAAAGGTTCCTGCTTTACTCACAGGCTTGGCATCACTCTGCCACAGGACAGAGTTTTATGCACACTTTTGCTGGAAAACCTTCTCGGCAGGGCCCTGTCTGAAGGTGCAGATTTCATTATTCCCTTTTCTAGTAAAGTGAATACTGACTTCCATGGTCAGCTCACCTGTCAGCCGCCCAGAAATCCAATTTTATGGCACTGATAGCAGGATTGCTGTGTTTCCTGCACTGAGGCACTGCAGAGTTATTTGGGGGAGGATGGCAGGGGATGGTGGGAGGAGAACAGCTCCAGCTCCCCTGCCCTGAGCAGGTTTTTTGCAGCAAGGGAAGCTCCTTCTCCCCCACGTTCCCAGGGAATGAACATCTGGTGCTCTGCGGCTCTTTGGTTACTCAGGCTTACCCTTAAATAATTAGAAATGGTTTCTGAAGTACAGCAACAGCCAGCACTGCATACAAAACAGGCTGTGGAAATGTGCACAAAGTTCTGTCGGAGCAGCAGTCGGGTCTAGAGCTGCAGATTTACTCACCTTCACCACAGCAAACTGCATGTAAAAATAAAAAAGAAAGTTCTCTTTTACCTCTACTTATTTGATGAGTAAAATGTGTATGCAAATGAAAAAGAATATGACAGCCATACCAGAAGATTCAAGGTGAAAATGGGTTTGTAAAAGCAGTCAAATGTCTTTTAAATTCATGTGGAATAGCTGCAGTAGTACAATACCTGCTCCATCCCAGCCAAAAAGAAGAAATTATATGACTATTTGCAACAAGTAAGGCTACCTTATTCCTAATTGCTTGCTAGCTCCTCTAATTGCTTGAAAAAAAATCTTTAAAATGTTTGGTGTTTTCCTGCTGAAAACATCTGAATAATTTTTGTAATTTCAGCAAAATCTATTTGGCCAGACATTACCCACCTGTCTTTCCACATACAGGCACTACCTGTCTTTTAGCTGGAATTTTCCCAGTAATTTGGCTCAAAATGGTTTAACCTTTTTCCATTAAAAAATATTACGAAAAACTAAGTTTTTAGTTCTTTTCCTTGAAGAAAAGAGCTTCTCCTCCCCTGAAATGTGTGGCTGTCTACCAACCCCAAGGAAAATCAAGTTTCCATTAAAAGGATCTCAGATTTCCAAAGAAAACCCTTCAGCTAAAGTGGCAGTTTCTGTTAACATTCAGGTACTGCCATTGGAAAAAAAAAAATTTCCCTTCTGCTTTACATAGAGACACAGGAAAATGTTTGGGAATTGGGACCCTGTTTTCCTTGACAAGCAGAGCCTGTGTAGGATCCCAGCCATGTAACCTATGCCAAAAGACAGCAGGAGCCCAGTTTGTTCCTTCAAGTCCCCATGGCCTTCTGCTGCCTTCTCCCAGATGCAATCCCTTCCTTGGCATCCACAACCACAGCTAACTCCTCTGCAATTCAATGGGGTTTCTGTCCATGTTTCAGAAAGGAATCCATATTGTCATTTTAATAATGGAGAGGGAATGCATTCCTTAAATACAGATATTTATGTCTAGTTTCCCCTCCAGTGCTTTTAAAAGTACCCACATGGCAAACAAGAGTTCAATTCTGTTGCACAAAGGGGACAAGGAAGAAACACCCTCTTGAGTTGTCACAAAAGGAGTGGAAAAATAGAGCAGCAAAAATGTCTTGGTTTCTGCTCTACAGAGTTAAGCCAGAATCTGCTAGGGTGTTTGGGACAGAGAAACAAACAGGTAAGGATGTTTAATATAGAGAGAAAAGCTTACAAAACAAATGAACAAAACACGCACAGGAAGGGTATTTCCCTCCCCAAAGGTATTAGGTAGAACCATAAAGAAAATTCGAAAAGTTGATTAAGCTCAGGGTTGTAAGTACATTATAATACAATAATATACATTACATTTACATTTCAAGCCAAAGTCACTGAAAGATCAAGAGGCTGACATGTGCTCACTGTACCTGACACAAAGAGCACATAATGTGCTTTTTCTCCAGGATAGTTCAGGTTTGGTGTATGATCATCACAAATGACAATATTCAAAAATCCAATGTATTCACAGACAGTCCCCAGGCTTTGCCCAGCTCTGACTGAAGTGGTTCTTTCTGCAGATCTCATCCCTCACACTGCTTTACACAGACTCTACACTGCACTATTCCTTACTCAAAGTTTACACAGCTGTTGGAGCCACCCAATCAGCTGAACCCCTGAAGGGACTGTGGGAAGATGCCCAAGAGTCTGTTGGGAATATTCCTACACAAACCCAGGCTAGAAACATGAACAAATTGGGCACTGGGAGATGGAAATGGAATAACTCCTGTGTGCTGCAGATTGCTATCACAAGTAGGAGCAGTAAAAGAAATAAACTGCTCACTTTTCACACCACTCTAAAGAAAATGCCTGACTTTAGAGACTGCTGAGTGTGGCAGGTACAAAAAATGCAACATCTTTTGAGAAACAGGACTAAGTTTATCTTCCTATGAGAGGGCAGGTTTTTATTAGAAAATGGAACTAAGCCTGGACCAAAAAGACTAAGAGCTACTCATTTGTGGTTGATGTGGACTTGATTTGCCAACTACTCAAGCACATGATAAGCTTTAAAAGTGAATAGACTCATTTATTTCAGCTTTATCAATCCACTCAGAATAATAGATAATGAAATATTAAAACTTGAAACATGGTTGAATTCTTGTTGAATATGAGCATGAATATGAAACTGTGAAATAATTCAATCCTACCTGAAGCAAAACAGAGGTTCAAGAGAAATAGCTTTTGTTCTCTTTCACTAAGCTCTATTTCAAACAATTTTTGTCTTGTCCAAAACTTTTCCATCACCCTATGATACCCCTTTTTTTTAAAAAAAAAAAAAAAGATATGTCTTTACTCTAAAAATCTTAGCAATATCAGGCTCATCTGTCATTAAAAGATAATTTTGTAATGGGAAAATGCTTGTTAATTTTGCCATAGTTTACCATTTTTTCCCCAAATTGGGTCTTATCAATAAGAAAAATTTTTAATCCTATCTACCTGTGCTCCATCCATCCAGGGTGCTTCTGAAATGATAAGTAAAACAAAATGTTATTTATTTCACTGTCACAAGAGAGTGCCTAACCCAGCACAAATGGCTGAAAGCACCTACCCAAGATACACGTTTCATCATCTGGGCCAGTTTATCAGGAACAGATGGAGGCAAGGTGATTAAATTTCTTCATTTTGATTGAAAGAACAAACACTTTCCTAGGCTGCCATAACACCCACTTAAAAATAATGAGAATTAAAATGCGATTTTCTCTACAGAAGAGTTTAAGTAAGGACACCTACAACTTTTCTTTTAATATACCATTTCCTACCTGTATTAGCAGATTATTTGTCTTTCATTCTCCTGTATGTGTGCTAGATAGATGATCTAAAAGTAGAGTCATAATAAATTACTCATCTCACCAACATGAATTACCAAATTGACTTTCCTAAAATATCTTCTCATTTTATCCTTGCTAATTGTGAAATGAGTCATATAAATTTTCAAAATTTAATCAATCTGGAAATCCCAGCGAAGGATTAACCACTTTTCTGATGTATTTTACATGGCACTTCCTTTTACTGGGCATCCCAAGACATGCAGATATACCTGCACATTCTGTTGCACACTCTGGCCTTTGGCAGTCAGAGATGCTGGGAAGGTGTTCAGGATGGAGATTTACTGCCTGGATCCATCACCTTCCATCTGAGACCCTGGTTTGGAGTGAGATGGTGACACCATGTCTTGGTTTGGAAAGACAGGTGTCTGCCAGGGAAAGCTGCAGCTTCCCTTGGAATGGAGAATGTAAACCCCCTCCCTCCAAATTATTATAATTTTGCAAGTAGGGGGCTTTCAGTCAAAGATATGGGAATAGGAATAACAGTTCTTTACTAGGAATATTAAAAATACAAATATAGTAGTAAAAAGAAAAAAAAAACTAAGCAAACAAAAAAATCCTAGAAACACTGAATACGAGTCACAATGTGACCTGACACCCAAAGGGATGATGGAATTGTATCAGCCCTGCAGTGAGCCTCGATGGCCCATGAACAGCAGATATCCCCTGGAGGGAGGGTGGGTTGTGGGAGAGATAAGAACACTGCCCCACCACGTTTTAACAGCTGCCCATTGACAGGAGACACCGACTCCTCCCCGCAGAGTAAAAGGAAAACACCTCCTCAATCAGTTTCAACAGCCTGGGAATAGAATATATCTTGCATTGCAAACCAGGACACATTACAAGAAACAGGTCCCATAACCACTGCCATGTCCTTCCCAAACACTTCCCACCACAGGCTCAGCCATCCCAGCTCGCTACTGGAGACCTCAGAAAAGTCCACATTCCCCAGCCCCAAGCACTAACAACCAAGGCCACTAACAAAATCCCCTCTCACTTTGCTCACCAATCAAGCACACCTCCAAGCAGCAGGAAAATGCTCCAAGCCTTGCCCACAGAACAGCTGCCTCAGGAGGGCGATGCCATTTGTGCTCCAAGGAAATGGAAAAGCCTGCTTTTCTGTCCCTGTTCTAGAAGGGACAGCACTACAGAGAGGATAATTAGCACACAAACACTTCGAGTTCCATCCAAACCTAACAGCTCAGTTTGTCTTGTGGTTCTTTCACAAACTGGTCAGCATTTACCATCTAAGAAAACATTTGTGATTTTTCCCTACTATTCCACAAAGGAAGCAATTACAAAATCACTGCAAGCTTTCCTCTTGCTTAGGAATTTCATTTTCATATCCAGTTTTTAGGATTCATTATAGCCTACTATAAAATGCCAAAAGACATTCAACTTGTCAGTGCCCATAAATAATGGCAGATTCATGTTAAAGTATATTTACATATCAATTACTTAGGACGCAATACTACACATGCTCTTGAAAAATATTTTACTTTTGGTTGTAAATCAAGACAATTCAATTATGCATTTTAAATGCATAATTGTCCTCCCATTTTCATAAATATTGTCAATATGCTATCAGTCTGTAAAAGTGCCTCAGTGAAATGAAAGAATGACTTTTCAATATTTTAAGTGTTTTAAAAGATGAATAGTCATTTCATAATAATTCTGAAAAACTGCAAAGGCACATTAGAAAAGAATCCATGCTATAGTTCTATTTGTCTGTATTTTCTCACCAATGCAAAGCTAATTAAAAATGTGGGGAAATTCCTAAATTACTCCTATAAACTCAAAGCCTACACTATCTTTAAAAGAACCACGAGCTGCTCCATTGTCTAAAGGCAAAACACTTGTACAAATTTCTGAGACAAAAAACACAATATGCCTTTATGAACTTTATCCAGCTTTTCAAAATATTTCCGTGCCCCTAATAGGTATTTTCCACCTCGACAAATTGTCATTTTATGAGAATAATCTTAAACTTCCAGAGTCAAGACATTATTGCTCTTACAAAATGACCAATCACAGCTTAATGTTTAGAGCTGTTCTCAGAAACACAGAAAGGGAGCTCCAGACCATTCACTGGCTCCAAGGCAGGATCAACTCTCCCTGAAACTTCCTGGATAACTGCTTGTTTGGCTGGTCCTTAAAAACTTGTGGTGCTGGATAGTGTACAAATTCCTAAAATAAACTGCTGTAGGACTCAACTACCTTTTTGTCTGCAATGCTTTCAGAACAGCTACCCTACAAAGCCACATTTATTTGCTGCTCTTAACCCTTATTTCCTGCCTGAGGCAGACACTGACCTGCAACACCAGCAGATTGATCAGGTTAACTGAAGGCTCCTTCACCTTTCTGTGTCTGATTCCTCTTTCAACCCTTGAATCATTTGAAAATCAGAGAAAAGGTTGGTCTCCACCTACCTGTTTACTCCCCTTCAAGACAAAAAGGCTCCTCGGTTGTGCTAATAGGAGATGATACTAAGATGATGTAGCAAGATCCAGCTGCCAAACACTATGTGGAACATTTCAATGATTGATCAGACAACGTCCCTACAGAAATGTCAAAATTTGTAGCAAAAATTACGACAGGTTTTTTGATTACGATTTTCTTTTAAAATTTTAATATAGCACTTCTACAAAACCAGTGCGAAACTGCCAGGAGGAGAGGGCTCTGTAATGAGCAGTGAAGGAACAGGGGTAACTTTTGTCATTTTCGTAGCACTTTAACAAACTACTTAATTTTTGATCCATGTTTGCAGATGGTAGATTAGCATTACAACCCACGTTTCACACAGAGGCAGAAAAACAGCAGTCAGAGCCTCGACTTCCAAAAGCGTTCACTAAATTCCAGTGGCAGCATTTTGAGGTACCCAGCTGGAGCTGTGAGGGCCTTGCAGGGTGTGAGCACTGCAGCAGCAGTGACCACCTGTGGGACAGTGCAGTGCAGCACACAGATAATGTGCACCAGAGTGGCTCTTCAGCTGCAGCATTTGAGAGTGCTCAAACCAGCACAGGATGCTTCACCCTCTTGTGTGAATCACAGAAACACACGAGGTGTAAAGAATTTTCATGCTGTGTAAGGAAGAGCTGGGTAATGAAGTGTGTAAAGGGTGCATGATATGTGAAAGAGAAAGCAAAAAGATTTTTAATGAGTCTGTAAGAACAGGGTTCCTCTACGTTATCTGAAATGACACGAAATCTGACAATTTAAACAAATTCAGTGCTAACACTCTATTTTATGTCCACAACTGAATCTTATTTACATTTCCCTTTTTTCTCCAAAATTATATGCACACTGACACAGGCTGCAGGTGTGATAGGAAGGTTATCTGTTCCTACTGATTTATGGGTTTGCTTTATTGTAGCACTGAGAAATCCATGGCTGACAATCAGTTAAATGCAGCAAACTGTCCACAGCCAGCCTGTGCTCTAACCATGAGGAAGTTCCCTATCACAGCAATGTGCCATTTGGAATTCTTGTGTTTTTAAAACTTTCCCCCTTGAGCAGGTCATTATTTAAAGTTCCAGAGTGAGAGCAAACAGACCAGAAACACACAAATATAGTTACTATACCCCAATCTGCCTGAATGTTTGGAGATGTTTTGAATGGTCTGAACTGAACTAGCTCACTCAATTTTAAATTAATTACCCAAAATAAAGACCAAATACATTATACATGGCAATTTCATTTTTATTTCTGAAATCTAAGAAAAGAATATCTCAAATTTTTCCTCTTAGTATAATGTCATCCCTTCTGTTGCCACATAACAGACTGCGAATGTTAAGAAAGCTAATACTAAAAACCCCTGAAGCCAAAAGGATAAACTGGCGATAAAAATGTCTTGTATAATAAGGATGTATAAACTGTATTACTGTCACACCAAACACAGCTGGAAAAGAAGTGAATTGCAAAGTTATGGTTTGATGATATCCTCTTTCAGAATTCTGGTCACTCTCTCAGATGCCTGGAAAACAAAAGCCCCAAAACCTCTGCTTGACACATAACAGTGAGACACATCAGTGCCAATTATGTGGTGGGCACAGAGATACATCTGAACATAAACAGACAAAGCCAGGTGACAGGAATGACTGTCTATTCCATATAATTAAGACAATAATCAGAATTTGGACTAGATAAAAAAATTAAAGTCTTGTATGCGTTTGATATTAATTATTCTCTAGAAATGAGCTAACAGATGCCAATACGGAACATTTTTTCCTGAGAAACGTTTGTCTTTCTGTCAATAGTATTTTGCCTAAATAACAAGCCAACAGTTGTTAACATCAATTGATTTGGTGAGTCTTTTGTCATATCATCAATGACAGGCTTCAAAAAAGGTTTTCAAAGGAACTTTAGTGAGAAAAGGAGAAAAAGAACAACAATCCACGATGGCCTTTAACTACCTGTGTTTCAGTGACACTTTCTAATAGGAGTCCACTGCTAAGATCAGGGCTAGAGTGTGCTAATGGTAAAACAAACCTGCTTACAGCTTAGTTGGCTTTTGTACGAGTTTGTGAGGCCAGGTTCTGGTAGCAGGGGATAGGAGGTGGCTTCTGTGAGGAGCTGCCAGGAGCTTCCCCCGTGTCCGACGGAGCCGATGCCATCAGCTCTGAAATGGAGCCTGAGCCCACCAGGGACAGGGACATCACCTCTGGGATAGCAGAGCTCAGAGGGGCACAGAAAACTGCAGAACAGCAGCTGGAGAGAGGAGTGAGGAGAGGAACAGCCCTGCAGACACCAGGGTCAGTGGAGGAGGAGGGGCAGGAACTGCCCCAGGTGCCAGAGCCAAGATTCCCCTGCAGCCCATGCAGAGCCATGAGGGAGCGGATGGTTTTCCAGCTTTAGCCTTTCCAAAAAAACCTTGTTGAGTCCTATGAACAGTCATCCTATGGTAACCAGGTCTTCAGCAAGAACTTAAACAAGCACCTGTGGAGCTTGGCAAGGAAGTGAGTACTCACAGATGAGGACTTTGTGGGGATGCCTGAATTCACACGTGCAGGGGGAGCCAGGCACTGCCCAGAACCTTGGAAATACCAAAGGAAGCAACAACTTCTACTTCACTGTGGGACAAAGGGGCATAAATGAGACTCCTGTAGTGTCTCCCAGCACCTTGAACTGCCAGAAGTGAGACATCTTTCCCCTTCCTGCCAGTATCTAAAAACAGGGAAGACTGTACATTTCCTCCCAGAGCAGATGCACAGCAGACACTTATAGACATAAGACAGGCAGGAAGAAGGAAAAGAAAAGAAGAAAGAAAGAAAAAAAGCAATTGGAATTTAGACAGCCAATAGAAAGGAATTCAGAACCATTGCAATGACCTGTCTAACCTAGGAAGTATTGGATATGGCAGACAGCAAACAAGACCAGCAGAGTGTAAAAAGGGTCACTGGCTCCAGGGACAGCATTTCCATCCAAGAGCCAGTGGATCACCTTTTGCAACAAAACCCCTCACACTTTCTTCTTCTTCCCCAAGAATTACGGACAGTGACACGTGACAGATTAAACCAGTAGCAAACCAGCCCAATTCTTCACTTTTCCCAAAAACAATGTCCTCAGCTTCACTAAATCAAATCAATATGTAAGTGTTAACAAACCTTGATCTGTTTATTATGTTTGTCTGGGGGAGGAGGAGGGATTGTGTGGGTTTTTGTTGGTTTGGTTTTTTGTTTTTTGTGGTTTGTTTGGGTTTTTGTTGGTTTTTTTTTGTTTGTTTTTTTTTCTTTTTTTCTTTCATCCAAATAGACATTTTAAAGACAACTAAAGAGAGAGAAAGATCTTTTTCAAAGTGCAGTTGAACCTTTGCTTCTGGAAGATTTCATCTCCTGCAATGTCCTTAACTCTGCCAGCATAAATAAAAACCAACAATTCTCCATATTACAGTCCTGAAAACTTTTTGTTTGTTTGTTTATTTATTTAGTCTCCAGACATATGGATATTTATAGAAATTAACTGAATCTCAAGTTCCCAAGAACAAATTTTTTATCTTATCAAACAGGTGGGAATCAAATTAAAGGCCACAGGGAAATGACTGACCACACAGAACCTGTGAATGCTGCATTAGTCACCAAGACTCTTGGGATTGAAATCCTACCATTAGTTAAGAAAAGAGAGGATTCATTCAATTTTCTGATTATATATTGAGCTAATGATGTATCAGGAGAGGAAATAACAGACATTCGCTATATTTTGTGAACAGAATGAAATAAAACATGAAATGTTTTGCCTTTTGCATCTTCAGCCAGTCAATGACAGGAGTGGCACAGCCCCAGCACCAGCAGTACCAGAGCTCCACTAGCCCTGGTGTATGCAGTCAGAAATAGTTAAGCAGTAACATATAAGCAGAATGGGTAATAGAAGGATATAACTACAAGTCAAATGTTGGGCACGCAGATGTTCTGTAGCTGAGAGCTACTAGAATGCCTTTTTGTTTTAAAATTGTTTAAACTCAGTAAGCTTCATCCCCAAAATTAATACCTGCTGTTTGTGCTGCAGCAGACAGTACAAACTACTTAGCACAGCCATAATCACCAGCTAAGTCGTGTATGTGAGACTTTACTGCACCTGCTTCTCTGCCACTAACACGAGTTTCAGAACTAAATTACATCTCAGGCAAACCCAGATCATCACACGGAGCACACACTGCAGAGCAACTCAAACAAACAAACAACAAACACTTGACACATCAAGGTACCAGGTGCTAAAAAAATATGCAGGGAGAGTTACAGCTGCAAAGAGCTTACAATATGAAGTTGACCTGTGCTTATTTTGTACTGGAAATTTTCTTCCTAATTTTGCCTTGAAATTTTGCTGCAAACAATATCCACCTCCATTTGAAAAGCCACAACATTTTGTCACTTACTGCTGCACAGAGCATACAATTACAGCAGTGCAACTGTCACAGGAAGGTGGCATTTAGAAGCTAGCATCCCATCACAGTGAACATGAGGAAAATGACTGGAATCACAGAAAAAGTGAGATAAAGGAGATGAAGCCAGATCCACAAAAAGAAGCAATATGTTGAAAGAGGGACTTCAGCTGTGATGTTTAGGTGCAGGAGATGGGAAAGATGATCAAAGCCCTCCGACAGATTTCCATTAGTAAAAATATCAACAGCAATGAAGCTCTGGCTGCACACAAAAGCAGAACCCCACGTTGGCAGGATGGGCAGCTGGCACTGCTCCAAAGCCCACGCCTGATCAATATTCTCTCAGCAGATCCTCCAGCTCCGTCTGCAGAGGGGACCAATGACCTCAACACACATCTCTAGAAATAACTTCTACTCAGTACACACAGACTAATGTCTTCTCCTCTTGTTCAAAAAAGAAAAGAGCAACTGCAGCTCCATCTGCAAAAGGAAGCGTCAGAATGTTCCAGGCTATGATTCCAGCCTGGGAATGTTAATTAAATACAGATTATCCTGCAGTGCAGTGTCAGATATTTTAGAAACCTTGAGTTAAAGAGTACAAATCAACCCTTAGAATTATCTATATGCTTAATTTTCCCATTTTGCTCCTCAGTCTACTATTAGGAATGATATTTTAAGCATCTAAATCTCACAAATTCCATTTCAGGAGTGAGATGTTTTGAGTTCAGCACTGCAATGCCCATCATTAGCACACCTGCACTTCTGTGAAGCGCCTTGAGAAAGCTCCCACTCACAACTCACCAGCAAACCTGAGTATGGATCAGGAACTGAAAAGTCTGTCCAGTGGTTCACACTGAATTAATTTTCCTCCCAGATCAGCCCTTTAGGAGCTCACCCTCTGTTCTCACCCTGATCTGGGTTATTCTGTGCACTGTTCATGGTCCTACCCAGCCCTGCTGCTGCACAGGGAAGCTCCCAGTCCAAACCCAACATTTTTACCTTGGGATCAGCAGTCAGCAGCTTGAATGCTTGATAGACTTGTGCTTCTTTCACACCTCCACCCAGATCCAAGAAGTTGGCTGGCTTTCCACCATTCAGGGATATTATATCACACGTTGCCATTGCAAGTCCAGCTCCATTGACTGTAATTGCAAACACCAGGTGCTTTTAATTCACATGGAGAAGATTTGTCAAAAGGCTTCAAATGGCACAACCCCAGAACATGGCTCAAAATGTTACACAGCTATTTCTAAATACTAGTAGCTATTCAAGGATATCCAATGCAACAAATAATTCAAAATCTGGTGCAAACACACCAACATTTAGGTTTTTTAGGGCTTTGATGTGCATCTTCCTTTAAGCACATATGATCACCTGAACAGTAATTGTGGCAATGCAGAACCTTCTGATTTTATTAAAAATACAGAGACATAAAAACTTCTGGGAATAGTAATGTGAAGGACAAATTGACTCTTTAAGCTCCTCTCCCATCACTCTGATAGCAGTGGATGCTTTGTGTTACTGTACCACAGATAAGTCAGTTTTGGGGACAGATCTCAGATGTTCCCAAAATGACTTTTTATTTTAGATTTGCACCAGTCTAGAAGCATTTCCATTGGTAGGAAGATCTAAACTGGGAAAAAGTGATGAGAATTATGTGTCCCCTTTATGTTGCTCCTGTTGGACAAAGGTTCCTGTGTCACCCAGAATACAGACCACTAAAAAAAATAGCATAATGTACCCAATTATTATTTGTGTTTTGGAATCTTTTGGTTGTTTTTTTCAATTGAGACTGAAGTCTCACTGTCACTTACTGAATCAACTGCAACACATTATCAGAATCTTCCAGATTTGTGTTTGGAATACACATTTGAGCCAATATAAGTGCTGGGCATTTTCTCACTAAGTTGAAAAGAAATACCTAATTCAACTAGATTAATAATAAAATGTTGTATTGGCCAAAAGAATTTGTACAAAATGAGAATTATTTAGAGCACAGCTGACTTTTCTACTTATCTCTTCTAAACAGCAGAGTAATTTATGTTCTACAGAAACTTCAGGAAAATAAAAAACCTGACATTTCCAAGCAGATTCTTTAGTAGCTTTCATAAATGGAAATGAAGTTTAATATTCAATTGTAACTGGGAATGTCACATTTATACAAACATACTTTTCAAGTGTCTTTTAAGTAACATACTCTTATTTTTTAAAATTAATGATGAGGCTTTGATGAGTTTTCTTGTTTTGTTTTAATTACTGGAAAGACCAATTACGTCAGGTTAAAAGCTCAGAAATTGAAACTGCTCAGCCTGCCTTCTCTCTGACACCACTCCTGCCCTGCTTGTGTGCTTTGGCCATCAGCACAGTTCCCACACAGTTTTGGTTTCATTCCTGCAAGACCTTGTGGAAGGACAGACAACAGTGCAGAAATACTCAGTAAAACAGACTGAAATCCTGTCAAGGGTGGCCTGAATGTCAGATGTAAACAAAGTCTATACACTGAACAAGTGTAAATTTGTTTTCAAATGTCTTTTGGATGTATTTGTCCTTACCAAAGCAAGCAATGTTCCCATCCAGACCTATATATTTTAAGTCATATTTGGCAGCTTCATTCTCTATGGGCTCATTTCCAGACTTGTCATCCATGGCAAATATTTCTTTTTGCCTAAATTCTGCGTTGTCATCAAAGTTTATCTTGGCATCGAAGCAAACAACTGGAGGAGAAAATAAAACAAGACCCAGGCATTTAGAGTTTACAGTCAGCCAGAGCTTCTGAAATATTACAGCTGCTCCAGCAGCAAGGGGGAGGTTGCTTTGGGAATGATGCTGCCTCCAATGCAGGAGCAGCTGAAGTTCCAGCACTGAGTCCAGCAGGAAAAGGCAGGTTTTGCATAAATCCTCTACTGAGAAAAGGCACAGCAAGATCTCCAAACCACACAGGAAGATCTTCTGTGTTTGCTACAAACAAAGTTCCTCCATGTTATGAGAGTAATTTCTGTGTTTGGGACAGGTGGGCTGCAGCAATGACACAGGAGAGTTTAATTTCCATGTTTTGAAAGAATAACAGAACAGGTAACACCAACCCAAAGCCATGTGTTGTAACATGGAGTAATTCAGAGCTGAGCAACACAAAATGCTTTCCTTAGCCATATTTTGAATTTCTGATGTCATTAACTATACATGCATTATTTCATTGAAGTGCTCAAAAAAACTGAAGCCAAGTATGATAAAAATGATCAAAAGATTACTTTTAAATAAGGAAAATTAAGGAAGTAAATACAAACTTCTCATCAATATCAACATCCACTATGGTTGTAAAAACCAGTTAAGAAGTTGCTAGATCTAACTATATTATATAAAAGATACAATGGACTGGCTAGCAGCCACAATATTCACATAAACACACCAGTAACAGAAATGCCTGTAGAGTGTTATTTGCCTATTTTCTGACTCATTATTTCTATGGGTTTGCATAGGCAAATGCCTCATTAGATTAAAATGTTCCAAGTAAATGTAAGACTATATACTTATCATATTACTATGCAAGTAATTTGCCTTGTACTGTGTTCAGATTATAATTACTGACTTAAGCATAATTGATTTCTCAAGGCAAACCAATCAAATTTAAGTGCCTTTAAATGCTGTGTCCATAAAAATCTAATAGTTTTTCTATCTGCTAATGTTTTTTATTCACATTGCCACTGGGACATGTCCATGGTACATGGGCATGTGTTCACAAGTATTGTACACATCTGGAGGTCAATGACAATTAAGAGTCAAAAATTTTAGTCTGTGCTATAGATACACATCAATTAAAATAACAAAACACACAACCTTGTTTTGTGGAAATGTAACTCTGTTTAATATACAGTTTCTTAGGAAGAAATAGCTAAGGAAACAGCAAACCAACCATTTACACAAATAGAAGAGTCTCAACTGTATATCTTGATTTGCATTGGGTTTTCTTGTTTTTTTTCTTTTTTTTTTTTTAATGTTAATTTTTTATTATTTTTTAATATTTGACTTGCAACTGATAACAGATTAAATTAAAACTATCAAATTTCACTTCATTGACTGCAGTTTCAGAAAATCGTTCATGAGTGTGTATAATAGACTTCTTGGAAGAGTCCAGATCTTACCTGGTCAGTCATCACGTGGGAATGTGCCAAAAGCAGAAATATCTGCAGTTCCTAACATGCTTCTAATGCACTAGAGCTGCTTTAATTATTTCTTTAGCAATGAAATAAGACTATTTTTCTTCTTCAAGCTTTCAGGTGCTTAAATTGCTAAACCCACTCAAAGCTAGAGTACAACTGCAGTTTCAGAGCTCTGTTTACCTTACAAACATCCTCCATGTCACATTAATAGAAACTCATTTCTACAGAACATTCATCTTTAACAAAGGCCAAGCTGTATAAAGTAGTAGCAAAAACATGTATTAATATTTATCAAACCATTTTCACTATCAAAAGCACACTGTTACATGCATGATAGATTATACAAATGGATTTTTTTCCCAAACAAATATCAAAGAATGCTCCAACACTTATATTCATGAAGTACTTCTGTTGTTTTTGTTAGCAGTGTAGGATTTTTGTCATCTGCCAATTCAACAGTTTACACTGCGAGCAAACAAAACAAAAACAAACAAACAACAAAAAAAGGGAAAATTTCAGGCTTCTGACCCATTAGTGTTAACAAAGAATTTGCTAGCATATTAAACAAGGAAATACATACAACCTGATGGAAATCCACACAAGTGATAAACACAAAACACAGCATGAAATAAATCCATCTTATCCATTACTTTGACAAGAATAATGGGCTTCATACAGAGACTTATGTTTTATCATTAGGAAGAGCTGCATTAAGCTACACAAATGTTCTTCCATTTGTTTTATCTTTATTCTCCTTTAAGACATTTCAGATGGAGAAACTGCTAGCAAAAAAGGGATAAGCACAGGAAGACTCCTGTGCATTTCTGCAAGCAAGATGCGTTTCACAGCTTGAAACCCACTCTGTTTCTGCTCCTCAGCTTCCTGGATGCAAAACACATGGGGAAAAACCTCAGAGGAAACAGCAGAAAAACTCCTACCATCCCTCAGATTAAGCCCTTCTGACTAAAGATGCACAGCCATTCCAGAAGAGCTAACTTGATAACTTATCCAAATCTTTATTCCCACAGTGCCACCTCATAGAACTCCAGCAAGGATGCAAAGCGAGTACCACCACGGTTCTTTCCAATCTGTAAGGACCACATTTTATTTCCTCTCGTTACTGTCCTCTTCCTCACTTGCCTCTACTTGCACACCAATTTCCCCTCCTGGGACCCACCAAATAATCCTTCAGCACCTCAGTGAAATGGAACAATGAGGAGGTAACTGTGATCCCCCTGGATCAGCCCTAATGCATTTTCAACATCCCACAGGCACCTTTAGTTTCTTCCCTCTTCACTTTTGTCCAAGTTACTTTGACAAAAATGACAAATGGAAGGAAATCTTTCAGGTGGAATATCAACTGTTATAATTCAGCTCCTTAGTTTTACCCTACGCCTCCTCAGCCCTGTAGTCATGGTGCAGGAAGATCCAGTGACCCTTTTTCTTCCCCAAGGATGTAGCCAAGTGTCTGTTTCAGCTGAAATTTGGCCTGTGCTCTAGCAGACTGCAGAGTCATGCACTTTAAAATTTAAATTACCCATATGAATGCAAACATGAAAGAAGTTTCTATCCACACAATCTCAGCAATTCTAGCAGCATTAACACACGTAAAAAAAATAAAAAAAACTCCACAAAATATAATCAAGAAAACCCCAACTTTGTACATGAGCAGAAGAGCAGAAAATGTTGATGTCTCTCACCAAGCAGAACATGTAGAAGCCAATACTTCCAGTATTTGGATGGAACAACAAAAGGTATTGACACATAAAATCTGCCAAGGGAATATTTATGAATGTTGTTTAAATTACATTACAAAATGAAATTAATGCAAAGCTGCTGCTACATCCTTCTATGCAATTTAATTTATAGTTTGCATAAATAAAGAATTATAATGCATTCATTTGTTTCCTTCAATTTCTTACCTTGCCCTTCTGGAGTTTCACCAAAGGGATTGACTTCAACCTGAGTGGCATCAATTTTCAAGAAGAGATTATACAGCTTCTTAATTTGATCTGCTGCCTAAATGTGATCAAATGATTTATAATTACAACACAGAAGAATAAAAGTTCATGTTTTCAAGGCAAAGGTAAACCACTATTGATTATTTTTAATGCATTATTGCAGAGTAATTCTAGATAATTACCACTTTTATTTGTTTACTTAACCACATTCATGTTGTCGTCTACATTGTTTTAAAGTAGCATTATGATCCTGTGTAACATTTAGTAAATGTGCATTGAAAGACTACATGAACTGGAGGTTTTCTACAGAACAGTGCAATTATTAAGACAAGTTTAATTAGGGAAGTGACTGTTAGGCACCAGCACAGTGAAGTATCTCTGGTATGATGAGGTCTGAGTTGCATTCATGATCATCAGCCTAAAGTCAGAAACCACAAAGCAGCTTGTGCATACTGGTGACTTTAGAAAAGATACCTATTTCTCCTTCCTACAACAGTCTGAAATATTTTCTTGAAGAACTCAGGTTTACTCATTACAGGATGCTCTTGCTTGTTGCCTATTACTCATCACCATCTATCTCCCGGACTGAGTCAGTGGCTGAAAATGCCACCACTGACTACTAATTTCCAAGCCTTTTGTTCTTATAACATTTTTTTCACTAATAGAACTACTTAAAAACAGCTACATGAACGTGTATTAAAAAATCCCTTTGAGTCATTACACACTATTAGCTGAAATAAGTTTGCAGATGAAGTGCACTAATAAAGAACCACTCAATTTTTCCCCTCTCATTACTGATCAGCTAACTGAAGTGCACAACCCAAAAATACTTGGGACCTCTCCTGATAAGTAAAATGAATTAGAATTAAGAAAGCATAAGTCAGCTTTCCCCTACAAGGTCAGTCATGACAAAGAAAACATTATAACTGGAAAGACTCAACCCCAATCCCAGTTTTGCCAGAGAGGTTGTGGGGTCCCCATTCCTGGAAGTGTTCAAGGCTAGGCTGGACAGGGCTGTGAGTGACCTGATCTAGTGGAAGGTGCCCCTGCCCAGGGCAGGGAGGTTGAAACTGGATTTAAGGTCTTTAAGGTCCCTTCTGACCTAAAGCACTCTGTGATTCTGCGACAAGATTCTTTAAAGAGCCACAGTTGGGAAGCAGCACAAACTGCTTAGGAAGCCTTCCTTGCTCAAGAGTTACCAGTTTGAAGCATTCTCAGTGGGTTTGATTTTTAAAAACCCTATCAGCTGTAAATGTGCAGCAGGTTCCTTGGCACAAACCCTCAGGCTGGCAAACCCCCCCAGGAGCACAGGGGGAGGCTCTCAGCAGTGACCCTGGGCAGGCAGCCCCACCATCAACCCCACACTGACTCTGGGCCACCTGAAAAGCTGCTGCTGCCAAATTCCCCTGCTGCAACTGCACCAGAACACCAGAATCACTTGGCTTTTATTAAGGGCTGCCCCATCTTTCAGCACCTCTCTGAATCAGGCAGCTTAATGTCAACACTTCTCTTTCTCAGGGTCTATAAGAACTGAGCTTCCTCAAGCAGAAAATCCCAGCCTAGAACTAGAGAATGTAAAAGTAAATACTAGGATTTGTTTGGATAAAAACTATGTCCCTATGCTTCAGTAAATTCCTTTTAGTGGAAAGCATGAGGAAAGAAATGCATTCCTGCAGCATTATTTAAATGTGTTGTTTAAAAGTCCATACATATTTGCTGGTAATTATTAAGTACCAGAAGTCTTCAAGGGTTGAAAGGTTCTACATAATCATTCCTCCTCATTAGATACACAGCTAAATCTTCAAATGTCTGTTAATCAGCTTAATCAGTATGCATTTGTTAATTGCATGTTAGGATAGAAAATAATTAAAACTGCTGAATTAAAAATAAAGGAGTTCTACAAAAATGGCAGTTTGATACTACAGAAAAAAAAACCCAAGCCAGCTAAAATGAACTCTCTTCTCTTGTCTCCAAAATGATGCATAATGGGAAATAGATATATTCAAAATATATATATATAGAAAAGAGATATTGAAAATACAACATGCTGGCAGCCTTTGTTTTTCAGTTGAAGAATAAAAAAAAAATCTAAAAGGTTTCAGTCACAAAGCCAGATACACTTTTGTTTCTCCCTACATTAAGAGCCAATTTTCAAAAACAGCTCAACCCATGCCATTCATGAAGCTCCAGTGGAATTCCAATGAAAGCAAAGGAATCCCACATGGTGGAACAGCATGTTGCCATTGACTGCTTCAGAGACTAGGGACCATTCTGAATTTATTCAAAATGCTAAAGCCTAATGACAATTACATAGGTGTAATTTAGTATTTAGAATGTAAAAATCGTCCTGATTTAATGGACACTTGGCCATGCCTGTCTATTAGAAAATATTTAAAATAGAGCTGGGCTAAAAAGTCTTCAGCCTAAGCCCAGGGAGTGGAGTCAAGTTACCTGCTGCCGCAAAGGTCCTTGGAATCCCAAATTTTTTGCCATCTGCAATGCCTGAGGGTCCTTTATGCCTTCAAAAATATCTATTTCCTCCTGTAACAGTAACATGCATAAATATAACTAAATATTCAATCTGAATGGAGGTTTATAAGTTCAAAAGGAAAACACTTAGTACCCAAGTGCAAATTAGTAATTAAAGCCTGGCTGTTTGCCAAGGCTCCCTCAGACTGAGCCTATAGCAGGTGCCTATAGGGGATGTTATAATTACCTCACTGACTATGAAACAGCCCCTCCAAAAAACATGTAATTCTTCAGGGTGGCACACTGACAAGACAATGTGACACCAGTTTTCACTTTTAATTACTGTACAGATGGCATTGACGAATATTTAGTCTGTTAATTTTTATGACATATTCTGGAATATTTTCAAGGCAATGAGTGTCAGTGCCCAGTAACACTGTGGAGTTTATATAATTTTTAAGTGCACATTAAATATTTTTACCATTTTTTGAATAATTATACCTGATTGTATCAATTATTTTTTCTCAGCTGAATAGCTTGTCTACTCATTATCTTGCCACTGTAACTTTAAAAATATTTCACTGTAGCCATCCTTAAGAAAGTAATAACAACAAATGTATTTCAGATGCAAAAGTCTTGCAGGTACAAAAAATAATTAACAACACTGTCAATTAGAGCAAAACAGCCACAGAAACAATAAGTCTATTGGCACCAACCCACTTGTGAAAAAACTGTGTACCTTCCTGAAAGTGAAACTCACTCATAAAATGTTTCAGAGATGAAGTTTAACATATCACTTAACAGCCAGATTTAAGATCTTTTTCTAACTGAAAAATTCCAGTAACATCAGATGTTGATTATGCTTCATTTACTGTTTGACAGGTATGATCCTGTATTTGATGAAACAGTATTTTTATGGTTCTTCCTGTCTCCTTTTCACATGGAAGAAGGAATAATGGGAGGAGAAAGGGGGAAAAATATTCTTTTGGATAACTGACAAGGAAAACTGCTATTGTAAAACATTATTTCAATACCTTAAAGATAAGTTCTGGGCTAGTTACTGCAACTTCTTCTATGTCCACACCACCCTGGGGACTTCCAACCATGACAGGTCCATTGCATGCTCTGTCCATCAGAATGGCAAAGTAAGTTTCCCTGGAAATGTCCAGTGCTTCTGCAACCATCACCTGAAAACAGACACAGGGAAGAAAAGAAAACATCGGTGGTTCTGACTGCTCCTTCTGCTTTGCCTTATAAAATTCAGCAGTTTGATACTTGCTATCCTGACAAGAATCATTGGTTTCACTGTTTTTATTACAGTACTACAACCCTGGGACCTTTTTCCCCAAGAAATGCTCTCTCCTTCAGTAAGAGACTCCTCTAATGCTGCTCTTCTCACTGGGGCATGCAGCCAGCAATGTCAACCAGGGACATCTCAGTGTTGGGGATTTTCCAAGAGATGCTGCTTTGTCTATACTGCAGACCTTTATCCCAATTATTTGGGATAATTCTTGATTATCAAGAATTCTTGTTCCCAGAAAGACTTGAAACCCAAAGGACTCAGTGTGCAGATCACACTGAGATAAAAGGACTGGCACGTTGGCTTTTGGATGCATCTCACCAGCAATGCTGTTCCTTACCAGCAAATCCTCAGGTTTAAATTCTCTCCCTTATTCTGACCAAAGGCCACCCAGCCCTTGTAATCTCTGCACTGAACTCCTGCCCTGCCCAAGTACTTCCTAAGAAAAATTTCCTAAGAAAAACCCTGAGAAAATGGGTTTGCAGGTAATCCTGTCATTCAGCCTTTTACTTTCAGTTTGGAGAGTCAAGCAGGTGTGCGTCCTTCAGATACTGGCACAATCTGGAAACACAGATATTTATTTTTCCAAAGAGCTACTACTTCCTATTTATTACTACAAGCTACAGAGCCATTTTGTACCAGTATCTGACAGACACCACAGCACAAAACAGAAAGGTGATTCAAATCCCACATTTGGGATCTACAAGCAGCACATTAAAAGTGACGGGAACGGCCCATATGAAGTTTTTGCTACAATTTTTTCCCTCCTCCCAAAAACAAGACAAGGTCCTTTCCATTTTCATATTACAATAACTGTACCTTGCTCCTCACCTGAACTGTTTTTGCAACAGTTTAACAACAGCTGTTGAAGCAATTTCAGAGATTGAGTAGTTTTACACTTGCAAAGGATTCACAAAACCGTTTTGCTATAAGAATACTAAATTTCCCAAAATATTTTTAATTTTAGGAAAAAATCTGCATATGATCATTAATAATTGATGCCTGTGGTCATAACATATGCCATAATCAAAGTTGCAAAGACTGTAGTTCTGCTCTGCACTTCAGTCTTGCTTTTCAATCTGAAAGTGAAGCAGCCACCTCTGCAATTTAATTAGCATTAGTCTTCCTTAAGAGAGGTACTATTTCCCATCTTTCAGTGGAAGTGGCAGAAACCAGGAAAATCACTTCCCAAGTATTAATACAATTAAGAAGGGCAACATCTTTGTAACACAGTCTGTTTATGAAGTGCCAGTTTTGAACAATGACTGCAGACAATGATCATCACTGAATACACCACCAGGAGAAATTCATTCTTTCAGTCAGCAGATCCAAGAGGCATTTTTTACCTGCAGCCTTAAAACTCTGCCTACCTGGCACAAGGTGCTCCATCAAACGAGTATTCCTGGGGTTTTCATAGTTCAAGGACTATAAACAAGAAAGATGCACTATACTTTCACCCAAGTCACATTTTTGACAGTCTGTTCCAGAGCACATAAGAAAGAATGTAAGGACTTTCTGCCAGGCAGTAGGTATTAGAGAAGAGGGGAAAAAAATGTAAAAAACAAGGAATCAAATAAAGCCATCAGTGCTCAGAATTGAAGGAAAGATGAAATTTCTCCATGGTCTTTTTGACTCAGAAGAAATCTGCTTCATAGTAATTTTGTTTCCTTCTACTTCTACCTCGCTTTATTCACACAACACAGGGGGATGTAAAGGAATAGTTCAAATAAGCAACTGTTCAAAAGGAAAGTAAAGAAAGCCAGGGTGAAGGAGAGAACCAAGAATGCAGAAAACTACTGTACTACTTAAAAGCATCTGCCTATTTTAGTCTACTACAGAGGGATGCTAAAAGACAACTTCAAAGACATAGCTTGGCTACCTGCCAAGATTTGTCAAATTAACAAGTAAGGGTAGGGAAAGCATCTTTGATTTGCTACTATTTTTACCTGCATCCATGTTTTCACCTTCTTACATATCCTGCATCAATGTATCTGAAAAATGTGAGTCAGTTGCTTTAGACATAAGTCAGGCAAAACCAACTGGTCCTACTGGATCCTGTCAGAGCTGTTCAGACAGTTTCCACAGAGCCCAGGGTCAGGGTCAGGCTTAGGATGGGAATACACTCAATTTTGAGGAGTACATTTGCAGGCACAGCAGGTGGAACTAACATGATTAAATCAGGTATCATCAGCTGTGACTTCCAACCGGAGTGATTGTCCTCGCTGCTGCTGATGAACAGTCTGAACATCATCAGATACTTCCCTGTCTTAATTCACAAAACTACTGAGATTCTGCTTTGCACTAGGCAGCCTTAGAGCAAAAATTGTCAGATTGTGAAATGTCTCTAATTTCTCCCAACAAAATAACTTTCCTTCACCATCCTCCCTGCTTGTTGCAGAGCAAAGCCAGGGAAACTGGTGTTCCAGGTCCTTAAATATCATTTAAGTCTACCTATCACTCTCATGACAGAGCTAATGCAAACACTGATGAACAGTTAAGAATAGTGAAATTCAATCTACAGACTGTTGACTCTTCTCACATTTTGTCTGTTTTGCTTCTGATAAAGAATATGACACCTCGCTATCTGTTTACCATACCATATTTATATTTAAAATGTCCTGGGGAACAATCAGTTTCCATTAAAACTTCCTGACAACTTCAAGCTTTCCTTCTCTAGTTACAAATCATTACCTAAAAGTTTAAGTCACGCATCTAATGTCATGAGGGTAACTGTAACAGCTTTTTTTAAACAGAATCAAATATGCAAAATGTTCATTCTGTTATTGCTTGGAGAGAAAACACAGGTAGTGCATTCTCAGGTTGTCACAATAAGAGAAGAGTGTCATCACAGACAGCCAGGCTCTCCAAATTCCAAACTGCCATAAGAGGATTTTATGTAAACTCACAAAACGGGTTCCAAGTTAGGAGGGAACTGAAGAGATTGCTATTAATTTGAGAAACATCAATCTGAAGAGGCACAAAAACACTTTAAATTCTGTAGCAGGTGCACAAGCTGAGAAAGAAAGCTGAAACCACCATTTTCTGTTTTGTAATTATTCTAATAGTAGAAAATTTCTACCTTTTCTACCTTGCTTACAAATACATGTAAAAGGTACATGACATTCACTCCCTGACTTGACACTAGCTCATTGATTGCCTCACAAAAAGTGACATAACTATTTTCCTTCTGAAAAATGTTTATTACTTATTTTTTTAAAAAAACATAGTATTTTAAACCACTCAAACTTTCCAGAACACTGAAGTTTAAAAATCACAAATCCTAAAAACATGCCTTTCCTTTTCTTTTCTTCCTGAAATGCAATTTTCCTTACGTACATGTAGAACACAAATTCTTCCATAAATGCAGAGAGAAAGCACGTGCCTTGAAATAGAAAATAAAAATGCCAGTGATTTGTTCTCATCTTCCCCACTGCCCTTAGCAAGCCCAGAGTCTGCCTGGCATTTTCAGTGCATTAAGTTCCCACTGAATTAAATAATATCTCAGACATAGTTAAATTTATATGTTTAATAATATTACTGTAGTTTGTCCCTTGATTAAAATTTCAGTATTTGATTTTGTAGTCCTGACACTTCAAACCTCAGCTCCTGAGCTCTTCTAACTCCCTTGAAGATCCCATTGTAAACTAACTTTGTAAATGAGACATTCTTTTAAAAATGACATAATTTTGCTGAGAAATAGTTTTTTGATGAACTAGTGCATAATTTTAAATATGCTTTCTTCACTATCTAATGAGCATAACATTGGGGAAACTGCTACAAATCAATTAATTTAAATCGGGGTGTATGCTCTTACCATGAATTACTAAGAATCAAGAACTCAATACCAAAAAAATGTAAAACAAACTAGCTAAAAGCCATCATACTTTTAAAAGCCAACTCTGTAATCAGAATGAAAATATCTATGACAGCTTCTCCCAGTGAAAAACATCACATTGGTTTATCATGCATCAACATCAAAATACCAGTTTCCCTGGAACTCTAAAGCAAAGGAAAAATACACAGTGTCTCAGGGCTGTACACAATCCTGTACCACCAAAATAAATATCTGAAGTTCAGCAGTGCAAACTTCACCTCAATGTTCACCTGTGCCCCAGCTGCTCAGTCCTGCCCACTGCTCATTCACACAAACAACATGTGGAGGGGGAGAAAGGAACCACAAGTTAAATATTCTATAGCTACATGGCACAAAAGTCAGCCTAATATAAATCCTTCAAAACCCCCCCAACACCCATACCCTTCTTCCATTTCTATTGATTTAAAAGAAAATTACAAGTTTCTTTTTCAGAACTGAATCTGTCAATGATGAACAGGCTTGCACTCTGATGAAAGAGTAGAATTTCTGTATGGATGTATTTAAAGCAGGCCAACTAGGGCAAAAGAATAAAAACAAAGAACTTATAAAAGAAAGCTGCTTTTACAATGCTAATTTTCCCAAGCAGAGTGCCTTAGTATAGAAAAGGTATATCCTTTCTTATATCCTTAGTGTTATCAGGATCTCTGACAGACATGCCCTCATGGTAATACTGAGTCTCTCAGTTTAATATATATAGTATTTCTTTTTAAGAACAACCCTGTGGAGTGATGCTAATCTGCTCTTCTTGCTCCCCAAGAGAAGAACTCCCTGAACACCTTCTTCCAGCCCTCATTAGACAGGATCTTTCCAGACAGGTGTTCCTTCCCCTTCTATGCTAATACACCAAGCTGTTCACAGGATATTAAATGTGAACTGCAGCTCCTTCAGCTCATGCCAAATTATTTCCTGGCACAGAAGCAGTGTGGCTCTTGACTACTTACCTGTATGAGGATTCTTGCTCAGTCAAACAAAGCAGGGGATAAAAACAGATACAGCAGATAGGCAATTGCCAGGATTTCCTGACTCACACGATTTCACTAATTTGAAGGAGAACCTTGCTGAATCTTTGCTTCTCTTATTTAGGCCAACACAGAGCAAATCATTCATGCTGAAGTGAATCTTGGTGCCTTGCAGAAAGCACCAGCATTGGAAAATGAACTCCCATGTTCATTTGGTACCTCAACCACTACCATGAGCATATTTTAGTCTATCTGCAAGAAGTAGAAAGAATCTACTGTTCAGACACTTTTTTTCAATTGAGAAAAAATTCTCATGAAAATCTTTCAATACTTGGTGGGGGCTAACAATAAAGATGAGGAGAAACTCTTTAGTGGGGCCTGTTGCAGTAAGTCAAGGTGGTTCTAAACTAAAGAAGACAGATTTTGACTACATACAAGAAAGGATTTTTTTACAGTGAGGATGGTGAGGCACTGGCTCATCACAGGTTGCCCAGGGCAGTGCTGGGTGCCCCATCCCTGGAACATTCCAGGCCAGGTTGGATGGGGCTCTGAACAGCCTGATCTGGTTGAAGATGCCCCTGCTCATTGCAGTGGGTTGGACTGAAGGAATTTTAAAGATCCCTTTCAGCTCAAACCATTCTGTGATTCATCTGTCACTCTATCAAGACTTGCCCAGACCTGAGGGTGACTGAAATACAGATAATATTATTACTAAAGGGAGCTATGTATCTACTGTTTCTGTAAACAGAATGTCAATAAGCATGTACAGCTAATGCTATAATGCACTTTTATCACTATTTAGGATGTATTTGATGAAAGATGAGCCTGTGACAAAGGATTCCTTTCAACAGACATTGCAGAAATCAATTTATTTTCCATCAGTGGGTATGCCAAAATTGATGAACAAAATATATACACAAACTGAAGAAGTAACTTTTTTTTAAAATCAATTAGATGTAATCAACCAGGAATTGGAGAAGGATTGAAAAAAAATCTGTCATACATCCCAGCTTATTAATGCAAATTGCAGCTGAACGTAGTTTTCCACTTTCAAGAGACTAAAATCTTACCTTTTTAACTGTCACACCATCCTTTGGAGTTTGCTTGGTTGACAGATTGTACCCAATCATCTGTTTAGCAAGCTGTTCAACAGTCTTAGGGCTACAAACAAAGGAAAAATGTTACTTTACTGAAAAATATTAAAAGAAACAGTCCATAGCTGTTGTAAACAGCCTAAATATTATACAAGGAGCAATTTATTTATGTTTTTTTCAGTTGAAAGTACTTACTCTTTAGTTAGATGAACTCCTCCTTTCAATCCACTATTGAAAATACCTTTCCCTCTCCCTCCAGCCAGGATCTGTGCCTTCAGAACAATTTCCTTTGCCTCTGTAAAAGACAAACACATTGAAATTCTGTGGTTTGTCAATTATTGAGCTTGTTAGTATGAGATCAAAAAGCATTTCCAGATCAGACTGTTAAAACAAGTAGTTGTTCATAACTAGTGAGCAATAAAACAAGAGTAAATTCATCATTTCTATAAAACAACCTGCCAAAAAGGAACTGCTCAAGGAAGTTAAGGGATACACAGCTTATTAAAATGATAAATAAGTCATTGCAGAGATCAGAACCATGCTGTTAATGCTCCATGGCCTGCACAACAAACCACACAACCATGTGACACACTAGCACAGTTTTTAGACATAAATCAGATCACATTTTGTCTTGAATGCACAACAAAACAATGCTCATCAAGGGAAATTAATTCCATTCCTTGCTCTGAGCACGTGGAAGGAAATGCATGGATGTGGTTCTTAAAGAAGAAATCCCTGTGTCCAAAGGGCAGGTGAGTGCAGAGCAGGGGCAGGAGCTGTGAAAGCATTTTACCTGGGAGGCATCCCTTGGATCTTTGGGAATTTGAGTGTAACAGTCTCTTAGAAACACCAAAGTGCAGCAACACAGTGACAAAAGCAATTGCACCACGTCCTACATTCCAAACAAGAGCAATCCTGACATCCTTGGAGAGTCAAATGTGGGGGAAAAGGGAAAACAACCAAACCAAACCATCACTCATCACCTCTGCAGCTCCAGAGCACAGCCACTTCCTAAACCACCTTTAGGATGTTTATTAACACCAACTTCTGTCACTGTGCACATTTATCAGAATAGTGCTGGGTGCTTTGCAAAGTCTGAGATCCTAATGTTAACAGATCATTAAGTGTGCCTGGAAAAGGCTCATTGTTACCCTCTCCTGCAGTCTGTGGAAATCTCTGATTTCTGGGGTGTTTGGATTAGGTCACACCTCAGACAATATTTTATCTAAGTATCAATAAAACATGAGAATTTGTTGTTCAATTGACAAATTTACTGTTTACTTGGCACAGAGGATACAGACACTTTCATTCACACACACAGAGGCTTTCCAGGCTGTAAAAACATTTTACAGATTATTAAATATAAGTTTAGAGGTGCAGCAATTTTTGGTGCAGGCAAGCTCTGACACAGCATCATTTCAAAGTGCCTGTATAATAAATTTCAGCAGCTACAACAAAAGAGTTGAACCCTAGAACAGAATAAAAATTATGAAACAAATATTCTATTTAACACAGGTATTGTACTTTGGCACAGTAGTAGTAATAGTAGTTACTATTTGTATTATTATTATTAATTATTTTTAACACAGATATTGTACTAAGAAATGCTTGATTTCCAAGCTTCTTGAGGCTAAAATCTCTCCATATTTTTATCTATTCAGTAACATTTGATATATATCACTCTGAACTTTAAAAGCATCCTCCTTGAAAATATTTCATGCATCCCAATATATTCATGTTCTGGGCTCCCTATTACTCATGCCACTGCAGGGCAGATAACAAGGAAATTTAAATGCAACAAAAAGTTTTATATCAAATGTTTCCTAAGCACACAAATTAAGATGAATTAAAACTATAAATCACTTTTCAACCTGCGGAAGCAAACTCTAAAAATCACAGTAGCTGCTGTGACAAAGCACCTAATATGGTATTGTTAATAGATGCCGTAAGCATTTAATTAAATCAATTTTAGCTTCCAACCATCCCAACAATGTGAGCTTTAATTGTCAGTGATGGGTGGTGTCAGTTCTGGGAGTGATCATCAGCCTCATTCCCAACCACCACCTTCCATGAGCACCAATTATCTCCACCGGGCTCCAACAAATGAAGTTGGAGAAAGGAATTAATGTGTACATTTTTACAATCCACTAGAGGACTATCAAGGCAATACAGCAACTTCAGAGGAACAACTATCAAACCCATAAACAAGCAGACATGAAAGTGAGCACAGCCATGTAAAGATTAGACCTGAAGAACTAATCAATGCAGCAGCTCAGCAGAGCACAGTACAGCAGGTTCTTCATACCCTGCAGGAAACCAACAGGAAGCAATTTAAATCCTTAATTATTTGCCCAAAGTCTGTAAAAAGAAATAAACCATCCAGATCTCATTTTACAGTAACTAGGCTTGATCATTCAGTACCTACCAAGTTGATTCACTACTTAATGTCACCAGCTTATTAAAAGAGTTGATTTCTAGAAATGCTCACTCAAAGTTTTTGTTTGATCCTGCCTGAATTCCCAAATTATGTTATGAAGGACTATGCCAAAACAAAAATGTGGCATTAGCTAGAATATTTGAAGTAATTCAACTTCACCTGTAGGTTTAAAGAAAAAAAAAAACGTAAAAGAGCTACCTGAAGTCAGTATTAAAACCAGACAGGTGCAACTAATTTCTATTAATACTCTTCCAAACTGTTCTAGTAACTCTGGAAAAATGTTTAAGCAGGACTGTGTAGTTACACATAAAGGATTTGAAGAAAACTTATCACAAACAACATGCCTTTACACAACCACAAAGTACAGTACAACATTTTCAACAGCATTAAGGCTTCAACCACCTTCTGTGTATGGCCATTCCCTGACCAGTCTTGTGTAAATTAAAGCAAAAAAAAACAAACACAAAAATTCAAAATAACAAACCAGCCTGCTTCTTAAGTGCACATATGTGGATTTTTAGTCACAGATTTATAATTTTCTTTATCATTAGAAACAATACAAAACCCCGACAGCTTTGAAGTGTCACTAATTTAGCAACAAATAGCTGCAAACTGCTCCGTGCAGAATAATGACGCATTGCTGGTAACAGCATGTGTTCTTAACTAATTATAACCTGAATACATTAATATCCCAGACTGAGCAGCGCTTGGATTTGCCTTTTTTGCATTAATCTATGGAAAAAGAGAGAGATGCAGGTGTGGTGTTAGAGACAGGTTTAAGTGCTGGACCTGGCAGGATGAGGTTAAATGGCTGGACTTGGTGATCTTAGTGATCATTTCCAAGCAAAGTGGTTCCATGGTTTTGAAAGAATCCTTTTTAAAAATGGAACCAAAATACAGCTGGTCGCTAAGTCAGATGCCAATAAATAAGCAAGACCTTTACTCTTCAGAACAATACTCAGAATTCCCATTTCAGAACTGTGGCTGGCTCTGTTTCCAGTAAACTTTAACCACAGGAAAAAAAAAACAAAAAACAAAAAACAAAAAACAAAACCAAAACCAAAACCTTTAAGCACTTATTTTTCTGTAATAAATTCAGATGTTTCAGCAGGGCAGAATAGAACACTGAGGGACAAACAGCCTCTACACTGCATCCAACAAAACCTCTCCTTCCCTCAGTCAGCACTGTGAATACAAACAGCAGTGATATTCCTTGCAATTGGAATAAGCTCAGTGCTATAATGAAAGCCTATTTAAAATCAATAAAATCAGTCCTGCTTTTGGGAGCTATGATTACTCTGGTCCACTGGTACTGCTTGCAGCAAAAATGAACAGCTTGTTCTCAGCCCACTGCTGTGTATATTTAACTACTGAATTCTTGATCATGAAACAATATACAGAGTTCTGCTGGTTATATGCTATGCTAATTTATTACCTGTGAACAACTTTCCATTATTATTGATACGACTGTGTGGCTGCAAATTAGGCATGTTAACAATTACATATAAAATGTGCTGTAGCTTATCAAAAATAAACTGCTGTAAAGAACACACAATGTATGCCTGCACGGGAACAGGTCTCACACCCTCCCCTGTTTATGAACAAAAGGTTTTCTACCAGAGAGAACTCAGGACTGCTTTGACAAGACCTCCCACACTAAAGAATTAGAGCCTGGGACAAAGGGAGGAGGTCTCACATGAATTCCTAATCAAATTTCTGTCTCACCGTGCGACTTTCAGTGGTCTGGCTGCTCTATCTGCAGGGGCTCTGTGTAAATTAATTACTGTCTGCACCTCCTTTAAAAACACACCCTTCCACTGTTACATCAGGGTACTTTTGCCCCAGTGTAAGGCAGCTGAGCACAGAAGGGCTCACTGCAAACCCCTGACTCCAATGTAAGCACTGCAGCAGCAGCAGTGTCCCTGGAATGTGCCCTGATCTCTCTGGGAATGAGCTTAGCACACATGGCAAAGTACATGAGAGCAACCCACTGTCACGGGAGCTGCACAATGAAAACAAAGTCAGGACGTGCCAAATCCAGGTTTTACAGAAGCTCTGTCTCCTCACTGACCACACACTGAGTATATGAACACGCAGGAGCTGTGTCCATGAAGGCAGCTGGGATGTCAGGATGCACAGGAGAACCCCAGTCTGATGCCTCAAGTTTCAGCTTTCCTGTATTTCATATTCTGTGCTGCTTAGGTGTACAGTTCTGAGCCTCACAGTCAGTGTCACTCAGCTCTGCACAGAGCAGGGACACAAAACAAATCCTGTTCCTGCTGCACACCAAGGACAATTTTCAGGCCCCAAAGCACAAACAAGGGTGGCTGGAGGGAAGAAAAAGAAGAATGGGACCTCACAACCTGGAGCTGTAACTGGACAATTAAACCCCAATGTGCAAATGGACCAAAACTTATAAAAGTGCGAGACCTCGTGACCAGTTGTAAATTTTGTGACCATTTTTAGTCCATCTTGGGTGTAGCCCTGGCCAGGCTCTTGTCCTGCCCAAGGTGTATCCTAAAGGCCTTTCAATAAACACCTACTTTATTCTCCAGCTCTGTCCAGTCTCTGTTCCAGGTCAGCCTTCCCAAGGCATCAAACCCACTGTGGCCAGGCAGAGAGTCACTGGTTTCAAGAACTTTGCTGGTCACCCTTCTCTAGGTAAAATAATTGTGCTTGAACGAAATGAGCAGAACTTGTGGTGCACTTTCTCCTCTCCAAATCCCAAAAGAGTGAGATGAGGTACAGGAATCTGCAACTAGTTACAAACTCTCCACCCTCACAAAGAGGCAGAGGGCAACCTAAAGATGCATTTACCTGGTAAAACTGCTCTGAGGGACACAAATCACTTCTTTGTTTGGACATGTGCAACTCCAAGCTTTGCTTTCACCATCCAGGCTTTCATCCACATCTCCTTCATGGTTGTCTAGAATATTACTCTATGAAGAACTGGCTGGGAATCTCACTAGATGACCAATTCCATCTCCCAAGCATTAATGCTCACCACGGTTTTCCTAAAAACAGGAGCAAATTCAGTGTTTCCTTTCCCAAAGCAAAGGGTTTTCCCCCACTCTGCTGAATAGTTTTGCTTTCATAACATGAGATTTGAGGAAAACAAGGCAGACATTACAAACATTTTCTGACAGCAAATATTCCTTATTTTGGATAACACAAGAACTATAAAGACACCAGAACATGCCATTCCTACTTGTTTCCTCACCAATGCTGATGAAAACCCACAAATGCTCAAGTTTCCTGTAAGGGCTCTAAATAATCTCTCCCAAACTGCATCTCTGCAGCTCAGAGCCTTTCCTCCAAAACCAAGGGTTCCCCTTACAAGCTTTAAAAGGGTCCAGGGTGGATTGAGTTTGGGTTTTACTACTTACATTTAGCTGATCCAGCAGTAGGGAAACCAACTTTTTGGGGTCTCATCTGTCCTGTTTTGTTACTGTTGCTTCTTTTTTGTTTTAATGCCACCCCTACCACCTGAGTTTCCAACTTCCCTTTGGGCAGCATGGGCTGTAATTAATTTTCCAAATTTCAGCCACCCTCTTACACTGCTCAGGCAAGATCCTGTCACGCTCTTAATGCCTTTTAACAACACTCCAGGCCAGAGACATTCTGCAGATTACTCCAGCAAGGAAAGAAGGGAGAAGCATAAAAGCAATAAGGAAAACCGTAACAAGCATAACACAATAATAGAAAAACTGTAGTAAAGCTTAGTTTCCACACTGAACACTGAATGTTAAAGTTGTTATAATAACTTTTCATGTTTTTACACCAACTTGGTCTGAAATCTGAGACAGCTTTCCCCAAGTATTGTTGCCACTTCCACTGCTGCCCATCTTCTGAAAGCTGCAGGAATTAAGCATCTGAGACAGTTCCCACTCTGCCAAGTGAGCAGATTGAGATGAAAAAGAAGCTGTCCACAAGATACCTCCCACATCTACAAAACTATTGTCTTGCTTAAAGGCCTTCTGAATGAAGGAAAACAATGATTTCCTCCCCCCGCCCCACATTTGATTTTAATTTAAACTCTCTTCCTCTGTTATTTTCATCCTTCTGCTCCATAACACCAGAAAGAATTATGTTCTTACAAACCCACTTTCTAGAACCTTTGGTTTGCAGACTAGTTTAGAATTAAAGTTAAATAAATCATCCTTTTTATAATTCCATACTTTTGAATATATTGTATATTTATTGCTAGATTATGAGCCTCATTAAAATCTATAATGATAAATTAGTCAGTCTCTTGATTCTGTCACTACTATTATTAATTGCTTTCATAGCCATTACTACACACTTCACTGGTGATAAAAATTTTAAGGCTAGATAAAATCAGCTAAGCTAAAGCTCACTCTCGATATTGCAGTCTTAAACCTTCTCAGAGTAAAAGTAATCAAGTATTCACACATCCTACATTTAAGTTAAACCTGATAAATTACTTATACAGCAAACTGAGCCTCACTGGATCCAGCAGCACCACTATAATGCATGGAAAAATATGCACATTAAGGCAGGGATCCAAAAGAAACAGTTCTCATATTGGAACTATTCATTGTATGTGCTTGTTTAAAACTCCATGGGATATCTTATTTCTGATATTTTTCAGCCTTTAACAGCTTCTTTTTTCAACCTAACTTCTCATTATTTTTTACATAAATTTCATCTGTAACAGACAAAGGGCTTAGAAAAATAGCTATTTTCACATTTGCTTACAAACTTGAGAGAAGACGTGGTTTGAAATTCAATCAGGAAAGGAACAAGTTTGTCCTTTTCTGGAGGAGCACTGAAGTTCACTGACAAGAGAGAAAAAAACTCTTTCTGCCAGCTCTAAAGGAACATCCACTCTATGGACAAAACAGAAAAAGGCAATTTATGCAACCTGCAGAGTCACCCTGGCACCCTGCAGCACATAAATAGTAAATACTGAACAAAAATAATAAAATCCATGCAAAGGGGTCCAGGGTTCTTCCATCATTGCACCCAACAGGTCCATTCTTGCTACTTTTAGACTTCAAAATATTCTTGCTACTTTTAGACTTCAAAATATTCTTTATATTATGCCCAAGCCAATATTATTTCTCTCCTCTTCAGATAATTTCACTTTAACAGGCTGCAAAAGCAAGCAAAGAAGACTTTTCCTTCTGTATTAGTCACAATCCCTATGACCTGACAACACCACCATGGAATCTTCTCAGGATACCCTGTAAAGTACTGAGAAACCTGGGGATGCAAAATCATGTGCTTTAGTAGAACTGCTTTCCTTGTAAGTATAAAATACATGAATAAATCACCAGACTTGATTTCTAAAACCATCATTCAAAAATTTGTCAGTTTTAACAGATTCTTATCAAGATACATTTCTCTCTATCCTTCCCATTTCCTAAACTAC
>VYXD01008937.1:1570058-1612843 GCA_013397195.1 Hylia prasina | reverse complement strand
GAGAAGTGAATACGCTGACAGTTTTCTTTGCATCTTTACCTTTTAAAGCTTACAAGGATTTCAAGTTTTCCTTGCCAAAATAATATGCAAACCTTCTCCCCACCTCCCCAAGTAAAATATATTTTAAAGTTAGTTGACTCAGGCAGATCAACTGTGCCCTAAATTCTTGACTGCATACCACAACACGATTTGTTTTAATACAGTTCAGGGAACAGGCTTTATGCAATCTGCAGTGTTGAAGTCAAGCAGCCATTAGGAACAAACACTGATCTCGCCCCTTGCTGCAACAATACACACACCTGCTTTCCTGGAACGTGTTCAAAATTTCATTCTTTCTGATTATATGTAAGGCACAAAAGACACAAAGCCTTCTCTGACTGATTCTAATTCTTTTATCCATTATTGAACTGCAGAGATGATTTTGAAAAAAATGGTATGTAGTGTAGAATACATAAAAACCGAGGCACATATATTAGGTTTTTTCACGTTTAATCATAAAGGAGTTGTTGTAGTTGGAGATATTCTCAAAAATGGAGCATGAAATAAAAAACCTAAGCAAGGAACCAGGGAGTTCACGTGGTAAAAAAGGAAGTTAATATGAATTGTAGAATCACAAATGGTTTGGCTTGGAAAGGACCCTGAAGCCCATCTCAAGCTCTCCCAGGGCAGGGACACCTTCCACTATCCCAGGTTGCTCCAAGCCCTGTCCAACCTGGCCTTGGACTCTTCCAGGGATGGGGCAGCCACAGCTTCCCCAGGGAACTTGTTCCACTGTTCCCTGATGATAAGGAATTTTTTTCCTGATACAAAATCTAAACCTTCTCTCTGTCATATGTGAAAATATACAGAGAGTAATGACTACTGCAGTGCTACCACCACTGATCAAGAAGTGTTAACAAATCCATAACGTGACAGGTGAACCCTGTTCAAGTACAGACTTGGTAATTAGCCCTTTGCCAAGCACAGTCTTTCCATACAGGCCTGCTATGCCCTGCAGGATCCTTAAAAATAAGCATTAAAACACTTAAAGAAATGTGGAGGACAGCACACAGTGGAGGGTGGGCAACCAACAGCCTTTGAAAGAGCAAGGAACAGGCCACAGGCTCCAAGGGAGAAACCTCAGGGAGCATCAACATCAGACTCAGTTTCTGCAAGGCTGCCAGTTCTAGCCCAGGACCAAATTCCTTCAGAGGCTTTCATCACCTCTTGCTGCCTTGTAAAAGCTGGGACAAAGTGACCTGACAGGTACCCATGTGCATGCCCTGCCCCACTCCAAAGCACCTCACTCCTTTACTCACCACCACAGTGGTCATTTCTCCTCTTTCCAACAATTTACAGTGACACAACACAGATGCTACCATCAAACAGATTATCTGCTTAATTCTAAGCACACTCTGATGCCAGCTTGGCATTTGGGTGCCTGCATAAATATTTCCCTCAGTGGAGCTTTGACACATTCCATGAAGAACTTCTTAATGAAGCTCCAAACCTTAAACTCATCTACAGTTTGCATTTTTACCCAAAGCAATGAAAATACTGAACAGCTCTCAGCTGAAAATTTACATTTTTAGCAAAATTAACATTTCTCTCCCAGAGACAGTTCTTGAGATATAATTCTACTCTACCTCTTAGCTTTGTATCCCTTTTGTTTCATTGTGTAGGGCTGCATTACATACCACACATTTTGCTGCTTAGACCATAAATAAATCAATCCACATCCCAAACTAGAAACATACAAAGGAATAGCGAATCTGGCAGTATTTTGATCTGAGCCAAGCCCAGTAGGATTGAAATGTCCTCCAGTAGTGTGATTCATTATCCAAATTATTCAGTGGAATTAAGTACAAAGTTTTCAATGTATTGCTGAAATAATTTATTGAGCCTCTGAAGAGAGTCATGCCAGGCTGGTCATTATCTGGGAAACATCTGGATGGGAAAATGATCACATTGAAGAATTTATGTCTGCCTCAGCAGTGCTTAAGACAGAAAGTTGGAAAGTATTACTTTGGAGCTGTTATTCTACATTTGCCCTTGATTCCTTGCCCTGCTTTTGAAACAGGGCAGTGGTTTGCCACCCCCTGCCAAAACTAACCCAAGATACCTGACTTTCCCCTCCCCACAACCAATGACCACCACCACCACCTTCCCAACCATCTTCACTTCTTACAGACAGCAGTCACAAACTTATAAGAGGACATTTTTAAGACCCCAGTATTGTCCACTGAGATGTAGCTGCATTTACTGAAGCATTTTCTATTTGAAGAAGAAAATCAGACTCCACAAAATAAAATAAACACTATCTCAATTTAAAGAAAGAATCTTTTTTCCAGCACAGCTTCTACCAGACACCTGACATCAGGTGTAAAAGCCAGCTGGTGAAGGAAAATCCAGTAACTGAGATGCTGGGCTGAGGGACTGCACTAATATGACATTCCAGTTGTTCTGCAGATAAAAGTGGAACCAAAATGATGGACAGGTATGGCTCTGGCCATCTGGAATAGCAATCAATTTTACCCAGAGTGAAAAGAAAATCCAAGAAGAAGAAACAGAGTTTGTTCTAATGTTTCCATCTTGTCAAGTGGAGGTTAACTAAGGGGAGACTCTGGGCAAAAGCTCATCCATTTCCAGAGCTCCAGATCTAAAAAACAGAGTTATCCAAGTATGAAACAGATAGAGAAAACTCACCACATAAAGGTTTAAAGAATGCAGGAGACAATGGAATACAAAAATGAATTGAGAAATATCTATTTAAAACATAGAAACACTGCAACCAAAACAGCCACCATATTTACTGCTAGAGATATTTTCCTGCACAGTTTGCTTAGAAAACCTGCTAAGCATTCCTGTTGTTGGATTTCATGGCATCTAGCTTTTAATTGCATTAAAAAATCCGACTGCATTAAGCAGTATTAAAGAAATATTTTAGTCCTCTGGCAATTGGTAAATATTAACTGCTGTACACAGATGAAGTTTCAGTTGTGGTAAGCACCTGGGTTTATAACTTAATGTCAGATAACACCAGTAATCACAGAGCCCAAGTAATAAGGAATGCACCACCTTATCCTCTTGTTTTTGTTTATTCATCACATATGTGAAATAGAAGCAATTGCCAAAATAATCTAATACTGGAAAAAGGTTAAGAGCAGACCTATTATAGGAATCTTTAATATCTAATTCATTATTTCAGACTTAATTACTCCATAAAAAGGCCATCTCACTGATCAATGATACACTGGTTAATTTAGATTCAACGCTAAAAAAAATTTGTTTAGAACATAGTTTCAAATCTGTAAAAATGTTCTTTTTACAGCTTTATAAAATTACCCAACCTATACAATTCCCTCTCATACATAGAGCCAAGACATTCAACATAAACCCATCCAGAACACATCCCTAACAGTGCATTCCTGCCTATTAATTAGCCTCCTAAGAAAAAAAAAAATCTTTTGGTTATTTTTTTCTAGATTTCCTTTTTGTTCTGTGTTATTTTTCTTAGTATCACATCATCTGCAGACACTTTTCAAAAATGCTGAAGAAAGGCAATTTAGGGAATGTTCCAGATAAGGGGAGGAAAAAAGTCCTGCTGTGCTTTTCATAGCTTGGTAATTTTTACAGACGTTCATCTTGTGATGTATTCTTTTTTCACACCATTGTATTGAAAGTCTTCAATTTTAAATGTTTGGTGGAAGCAAGATAATGCAAACTTTACTGTTTCAGCTCTGAAAACTCGCTGCCTATTAGGGCAGGTTAAGAGAGAGGAAAAAAAAAAAAGGTTTAAAGTGTTCCCATTACTTATTGGATGTCAAGGCACAAAAAAAGCACAGAACTTTGAACAACTTAGCTGGGTGGACCCCACAAGTTTCTACTTGAAAGATGAAAATAAAAAATGGGACAAGAGATTTTTATCCTGAGATGAGCCTTTAATTCATAAACCATCTAGGAGAAAACATTAATTATTTTGAAAACATGGCAAAGCAACTGTCAAAATACATGTTGTGTCCTTGATTTTCACCAGTAGCTTGTTAGCTGAGCCATTCATGACCATGCCCAGTACCAGCACATGCAGCTTCTTGGCTCAGCCTCTCTCTGCCACTTCATTTTCTCAGTGGTTTTATGAGGATTTGCTTTTTATTATCTGCAGCTACAACATGGTCTGTATGAGGACACTGGACAAGCTGTTAGCTCCATTAACTTAATAATAGATTTCTGAGTCTGATTTCCTATTAATTTCATTTTCCTCATTCCACGAGAAGCCAAAATTACAGACAGCCATATGGTGCTTCATAAACAACAATTAAAAGTTATTTTCTGATTTTTAAGCACTAAAAAAAAGCCCATAAAAATACATATGGCTGGAATGATATACAGGAAATTATGCTTTGGAATGTCTGCACGTGTCTAAGATGCTCCAAACACTTCCTCAGCCTTTTTCTCATTCACACACTTCTGGTCCATGCCAGCCACTGGAGGTTACAGTTTATCACAGTCATTTACCAAAGATCACAATTAAGATTTTTCTTCTAGAAGTGGAACTTCACAACAACAGCTTGTATGAACTGTGCAGCACAACTTGTGCTGTGACTCTTCACCTAAACCCACTCTATGGATTTGCTAACAGGATGGTTCCTGCCCAGCCAGAAGTACCTGGCAGAGCTCTGCCAGTCAGAGAAATTAAATCCATGGGTTGGAGACTGGACTGGGAGCCTGTCAGCTCATTACAGGCTCCCAGTAATGTAAATTACCTTGTCATTTTGCAGGGACTACGAATTCCCAGTACCAACAGAGCTGCTGAAAAACCAACCTACTCCAAATCATTGCAAGCTGCTCCTCTAAATGACTCCAGAACAGCCACTTTCTTCTTCCCTGCCCTTTATTACATCTTGTGTATGTGCTGATTGGAGAGCAATTTGGCCTGAGAGTCCCCTCTGAGCACCCGAAGTTACATAAACTCCTAGAGTCTCTTACTGTAAAATGGAAATAAAAAACTACCTGCATCATCAGAATGGTTCTTTTTTACTAAAACATCTGTAACAGGAGAAATTTCCTTAAAAGCACCTGGGATAACTGCTTTTACTGCTGTCCACTACTGGAAGTCAAGCTGATAGGCAGTTTTTGATATACATACACACACACACACACACACACACACACACACATATATATATATATATATATGCTTACAGGACAAAGCCAGGATCCATAACACTTTTTGGTTGCTAGCACATCCCAAGTGAAAAAGAGCAAGAAAATCCCAGTGGTTACGAATTCCCAGTACCACAGTATTTTAACAATTCCACAGTAAAAATAAACAGTGGTTCTTCCGTAGAAAACTCAAATTTTAATTAATAGGAGTTTAAAGGGACATTATAAACCTTATTGATGTTTTAACTCTTAACAAACACTGAAAACCAGCATTTAACCTTTACAGAACAGTGCTAGTAAAGCTGTCCATCTTGGTGTAGAGTCATTTATCCCAGAGTGACAAGGATATTGCAGTAATTATCAGCCACACTCATCATTTTCCTATTTCTTCCCCTAAGACAGATCAGCATGTCCTGAACAAACCTACATGAATCTAAACCATTCCTTATTTTCTTCTTGCGCACTTTTTTAACACAATCTATTTCTTTTTTCTTTGGTTGTACAAATTCCCTTGTTTCACAAGGAAAGACTTTTTCAAATTCATCACATAAGTTGCTGTTGTGATATTAATAGATTTTTCTTCACAGTAAATCGGATGCAAAGCCTCTGGACTAGAGTTTTAAAGCAAAGCATTCTGGATATATGAGAAATGAAATCTGATAATGCACATAATAATTTTCTTCTACTTTATTACCACTGATCTGAAACCAAACATCCACGATCACATCTTTTCTTTCAATTGACTAACACCGAAGTGCTTTTCCAACATTACCTCAGCTGATTTCTGCAGAGCCAAGTCTGCACTTGTTACAGGAATTTTGAAGCAGCAGCAACTAAACTGAGGGCAGGTCCTACTCACTTGCAGCCTGTAGAAAGGCTGAAATAAGCAACAATGTCCTGAGTTTTCAGCATAGGAAACACTGGGAGGCAAAAAGATTTAAACAAAACCCCAGCATGTTACAGAACAGTGGCCTGAGTTAAGTGAGATGCTCCACGCTCCAGGGCAGCCTGTGTGGAACCCCCAGGGCCAAGCCAGAAGACAAAACAAGGCACAGAGGTTCCCCACCCTCAGGGAAAAGCTCTGTCACTGTGTTTGTAGCCCTGGAAAACTGCAGGGGGACAAGGGAGCTGGCAGCACGAGAGGAGTATCAGGGATGAACAGGAACACTGGTGTGACATCAAGTAATTTCCCCCAGGAGTGGGTTGTTTCATAGCTCTGGAGGTGCTCCAGGCGGGGCAGGAGAGGAGCTGATGGAGAGGACAAAACATCCGAGGCTCCGACCTCGGCCACCCCGGCCAGCCACGTGTGCTCCATGCAATAAGCTTTTCATAAAGCTCTCACTGCCCCACACTAATGAAAGAAGGAGCAGGACAACAAATAAAAGTGAAAATGAAGAGTGCATTACTTTCAGCAGAGAGCTACAGCCAACCTCTGCTCCCCTGTCTAAGAAGTGAAGTGATAAAGCACCACAGTGACACTTCCATGGCACTGCAGGCTGAGCAGGTGCAGCTGCCAGTTTTCTGTCAACATCTCCCAGGAACTCTCCTGTTACACAATTCATTAATGAATAGACAAAGAAAGAAAAATCCTGCAAATGAGCACCGTTACAAAATCAGGCACATTTCATTACTACCACAATAATTTTCCTACATGGCTTTTTATCACTCACCTAATTCAGAGCACTCTGTCATCACAAATTAAGATTTAACTGCACAATAAACAAGCTGCAAGCAGTTTGAAGTGCCTCAAAATCCACACAGATCAAACATACAGACCTATTTTTATTGATTATGTAATATTGACATCAGCCTTAGAATGCTAGTACACAGGCACACGAATTCAAGGCCTTAAATCAATGGATTTGCTTTCAAAACTTTCCTTGGACACACCTGATGGGAACGGGGAGGTCTTGGAGCTAATCAGTGCCTGAGGAAAAAAATCATAGCCCTAAACTTTATAAATCACTGGTCATTTGTGCCAATCATCTGGAGGCACTGTCTAAAGGTTCTGTTTTCCAAATGCTACAGTGCAGAGTGCCTTTCCCTGCAAACACTCCCAAAAGTCCCAGAGCTGCCATCTACAGTTGCTGCTTTTGAAACCTGGGACCATCTGTATTGGAAATGAGCATTCTGTACATAGTTATTTGCATCCCCACCATGCCAAGACACGCCAAACACAGAGTCCCAAATGTAAATGCATTCTGCCTGCATGGGTAAAGACCCAACACACTGATGCACAACCTACAGGCAAAAGTATTTCCCTGCAAAGATGTGCCCTGAGTCAGATGCAGCCTGTTTATTTTGCACTTATAATATCCATTGCATTAAAAATTAATATGGTTACAAAATTGATATCTACACAATAATTCTCTCAAAGAAGTGAAAATACATTAAAATTATATACTTTTATAACTAGTTTCCACTTTTTACATTCATGCAAAAGATAATTAATACACTTCATAAAAGCTCTTCAAACTGTTTTTAAGTTTGGGATGCTTTTTCATTTGTGTGTTTTGAAGAGTTTAAACTCCTCCTTTCTGTTTTTCCTGCTGACACTTTAATCTCCTCCTCTTGTAAATATGAGCTTATAACAATAAATCATGTTTTGTTTATTAGAGATATAAACAGGAATCAATACAAAGCAAGAAAGCCAATCTCCATAAATTTTCTCTCCACAATGACTGAAATTAATTTTCATGTGAAGATTTAAATATGCATCTGGTTGGCATTTAGTACCACAGTAAAAAATCATGATTAAAAAAGAAAAAAAAAAGAAAAAAAAAGTACTGGTTTTGGCCAGTTCTAGTGAAGTAAAGTAAGTAAAATAATGACAATTCTTTAAAACCTAAGTATTCTGCAATGCTTGATGCATCTGAGAACTGTTGCCAAAATTAGCACCAAAGAACTCCAGAAACTGTAATATAAAGTAGGGGTTTTTACTTTTATACTCAGGTCACTTTTAGTCACAACACTGTTGATTTGGAGATACAAAAAAAAAAACAAAAAACCCTTGATTCTTCTGTAAATATATTCTGCTTGGAAAAGTGCCTGTATGAAGCACACCAGGGAACGAGAGTGCAAGCAGCCCACATCACCTTGCCCTTTGTTTGGATTGTCAGTTTTTCCTTTTGATCTTTCTTTGCAGTTGAGGAACCAAAAATTGATTTTCTCAGTTGAACTAAGGTAGAAAAAGGACAATGTTTTATTTAAGATCCTTCACTCCTGCACATAAGCCTATTTCTTTCTTTATATACAAAAGAAACTGTCTTTTTGTTCTTGCAAAAAAATATTTCCAAGTGGGGAATGATCTCAGTGTACTGACTCTGGATTTGTAACAGGGGGAAGGTGTTTAAAAATCCAAATACTGGCCTCCTGCAGAGAAACACTCCTCAGGAGCCTTCTCGAGGTACAGAAGCTGAGCTTCAGGGAAGCAGGTCACACTTGTTAGGTGTCTGCATAAACCTAAGCCACAAGCAATGTTACACTCAAAACCTTGTTTACAGGCAAAGAGAAAGCACAATTTACATATTTAGACACATAGAAAGCCATGACTATATTGCAAATATACCCTTGATCTCAACAATGTAGTTGCTTTTTTGTTTATTCCAGATGTACTTGTTATAAAAACAAGAATAAATTCTTATATGTGCAGAAAAAAACCTCTATAATAATGCAGTTAAAATTGTTACACAACTATTTCCTAATTACTATCTCTTTTCCAGGTGTTATGCTCATCCTTCCACTGCACATCTGGGTCCAAAGCTGGACAGTTTCGTTCAGATCTAGGGCTGTTCTTTGTTGGGAGGAATATGATACTTGTTTTGATGGCTCCTTCTTCCTCACTCTTTCAAAATGGGCCCTTGCTTCCCACTGGTCCATGCTCCCCTTCAGAAACACTGTGAGACCAAAATGATTGAATTCACTAATTAATTTCATTGATTTTTGTTGTCACAACGTGTATTGCAGAATAATGCATGGATATTGGCAGAAACCAACATTCCCCTAATATCTGCAGGTATTATTGGTACTCCTGGACCACAAATTTCCTGAGTTTTTTGCACAAATCCTTATTAAATCCTTGAAGAAATCCGAGCTCACAAACTGCTGACCTGCTCTTGAACCTCACAGGAAAGCTGAGGACACACAAATTCCCACTGAGAAGCACAAGAACCTCCTGCCAATTGCAGGTTTCCCAGTGCTTCCCCTGACTACTCCAATCTTTTTAATCTCTTTTTGCTTTGAGTTTGGAAAGGTTCACACAGCTTTGCCCAAGCATTTCATGTGAATCAACTCAGCAGCTGACCTGTCACACAGGACCCTGTTCAGAGCAGTCTGCTGGACAGCACAGCAAATTCTGTGTAATTATGACCCAACAGGCTGCAGCGAGGCCAGCCAGGGATAATTTGAAACCCAAGGAATTCAATCTGTGATTCTCCTTAAGATACATGATCAGTTTTAGAACTTGGAAAGAGCAGAGAGGGTACATGAGCAAAGCAACTTCTGGTATTCAATTTGCTGTCACAACAGGACACGAAATGAAGGCACAGCACACAAAGTGAGCTCCAACGGCAGGAAAGAGAAAGTTTATTTACAACTAGGGTTTATATAGTTTGCCAGGGATTGCCCCTGGATTGGAGGGAGAAGTTGCCACCTCTCCATCCACTGGCAGAGACAAAAGTCCATCAAAGGTGTCTCCTTGAGAGAGGAATGTAAACAAAGATTGTTTTTCCTACAAAGTCCTTGAAAGACTCCACTTCAACATGTAAACATTCGAAAAGCTTTAGAAAAGTCAGAAAACTTTAGAGATTCTCAGAAGGCTTTAAAAATTCTCAGAAGGCTGTAAAAATTCTGGGTGACAATTGGGCACTTTGCAGTTAGCAGAACACGCACTCACATGGCACAAGGCTCAATTATTGATAGCACTGCCCTGCTTAATTAGAAGCCTACGTGCCTTTCTCACACACCAGCCCCTTCCCAGTCCTTTGAGGGAATACAAACATAATACACCCCCCAGGTTCTAACTTTTCTCAAGTTTCTGACAGCTTGGCATTTGTTCCTCAAGCTCCAATCATCATCTCAGCAGCAAAGATATAACTATATACATTAAACTTCATGTTTTACATGTTTCTTAACATTAAATTAGCCTAGAAAAATGAATGTAAAAGCAAGAGAGAGGCATTAGCTTTTGGTTTGGTAATCAGCATTTGCAGGAAAGGATGTATCTCAACGTGATGTGGAAACCAGCAAAGCTGTTTCATTTAGGCTTCCTGCAAGTTGAGCTCTGTGGGGATTTTGAAGGCAGATATTATGCTTGGAAATTGAACTCTACATATTTTAATGAAATTGCACAGCCTAAACACCACAATGAGTGAGCAGTCATATCAAACAGTGGAATTTGGAGCTTTCTCAATTACTCACATATAAAAGGAACGTTTCTGGGTAAAGATGTAAAATTGGAATAAACACTTTGTTTGCAAAGAAGGGGAATGTGCAGCTGATTTAAGTGCCTTGAACCTGTGTTGAACCTATAAAGGGACTGACACAACAGGTGAGTGAGTACATCTCAAATGGTCACATTCTTCATTTGTGCTGTTCAGCCCCTCCTCAGCTTCAGACAAGCAGGACCATGGATCAAATGTGTCAGCAGCAGAAGAACATATCTAGCTTTATCTATCCAGCTTTACAACCCTGAGTGTGTAGGTTCAGCCACTCTGCCATGGAAGTGACAAGTTTGTGACCCAAACACCATCCCAACTGCCCCTCCTGTGAATCCTCAAAAACAGATGCTCTGTGTCATCCTGACAACTGTTAAACACTGGTTAATATTTCATTAACTTAAGGTCAGCAAGCTGCTTTACCACATCAGAAAGCCCACTTCTCAGTTCTGCAGAGTCATGTAATTGTGTCTGCCTGGTTTACAAATCAGATGAGGGAACAGCTGAAAATAAACCGACAGTAGATTACTCCTTCCCTCTGTGCTGCTGAAAAGAGCTCCAGATTTTGTTGAAGTGTCAGATATACAACGGGGCAATCTTTCTTTAAAGGCAACACTTTTGCATGACGTTTTGTTCTTGCTTCTGCCATTTCTTGCATTCCAAACTTCTCACTTGAAGGTGGAGTTCAGAACTGGTGTCTAAGGCAGGATTAAGCACATTAGTATAAACTGTAGTCACAGTTTACTCTCAGAAAGTCTCTTGCAGTATAATTTACTTCATAGTATGCAAAAGAAGGTGGCTCTAAATAGCTAAAACAATTCATAGAGAAAAAAGAACATATAATTAACATTGTCCTACCTGCTGTTTACTGCACTAATTGCATCCTTTCTGCACAACTGAAAATACTGACATGGAGACATCTTCAGTGGTAAGCAACTCATGTTCAATTACCCTTGAATCTTGGCCCTTAAAAGTCTTTCTCTAGTATTTAATTTGACTGGTTTATTTTGTTTCTTCATCAGCAGAGAGATTTCTGAAGGAATGCTTACTCCAGCCTGTGGAAGTCCAGACATCTCACTATTCACAGGACATGAGAAATTCAATGTGAAACCCGGCCATAAATTGGAACCCTTGAATCAAAACTGTGAAAATAGTCACAAAGCTGCATAAGCTCAACGACACAGGAGTCTTATCTTGTAAACCAACAACATAAAATATGAAAATACATGAATCCTTTTCATGTTAAAATTGTAAAATAACTTTTCCATACAAACATTCTTTAAGTACGTAACTTGGCTTCTCATGCATCAAAGAAACAACTAAATAAACACTATCTACATATACACTTCAAATAGGAATGTCACTCAGAAGATAAAATAAGCAAGTTATTTATAGTATACATTAATCATCATATTTAAATGGCATATTACTTTATGGCATGAGACATAAGCCTGTATTTAACTGGGGGGAGAAGACTGCATAGGAATAGTTTTTCCTATGATAGTCAGATTTGCAATAATCAGCCTCAAGTCTCTCTTGTTCCACTTTTATTCCAAAATATCCAAGCAAAAGCTGTATTATACTGAAGGCAAGATGTGGAAAGGCCAGTAAGAAAATCAGCCACACTGAACAATCTAATGAGCTGAACCAAAAACCTGGATACAAGATTTATCTGTGGGAAAAAGAACACAAGGGGGAGTTGGATATGCAGACATGGCATCAGGACTAATAATCTTCAGNTAAATAACTGGAGGAATAGAGGGGTCAAAGACTTGGCAGGGAGTAGAAGGAAGTGCAGAGCAGCAGTGGTGAATCTTCCCAGTGACTTTATATTGTTAACTGTTTATACAGCAAACTCTTCCTGGTTGCCTTTCTCTTCTCTTTCTCCAAAACCCCCAGGGCTGTTCTTAACTATTTAGAACAATAAATATATTTAAGATTTATAGCCTGAAGTTTAGCCATATTCATCTTACTCAGGTGAGCAGTCCAACTAAGCCCAGGGGAGGTGCAAGAAAAATGTTCCCCTTCATAATGATGCACGGAAGAAAAGCTGATTTTAACTGTAGGACCAGGGAGAGTATACCACACAGAGGTAAAATTGTCAACTTCGAATTTTTCTTAATAAAACAAAAATCACTTATAATAAGAGCACAGCTAACTTTTGGAACTAGCCTGAACATGATTCTCACTAAGTGTTTTCTTGTGGTGACATTCTCAAGGGTTAGAGCATCATTTAAAATATACTGTGATGCAGAGACTCAGATAATATCTCCAGTTGAATCCAGCAGGGTTACAAAGACACATTTTGTATTCATAAATGTGTTGAAATATTTTACTTTTCTTGAACCGCAAATATTTGAAGAAATGTAGACAAACATATTTAAAATTCACAGCACTTTCTCAAATATGAAGTAGCAGATTAACAAAATGTCAGAACATCCTTAGCTTCAAAAACTGCTGAACCATTTTAGGTAGAGATTATCTACCATTAAAAAAAAAAAAAATCACAGTCTCTTATGATCATACTTCCCAACTGCTGATATATTCAACTTGTAAATTACTCCCATCTTTAAAGATAAAACAAGCTCTTGCAAGTCATCCTAACCTTTGCAAAATACCAGTTAATATCACCTCATTGACTGGAAGAGGCTGAGGAGGAAAGAGAGGATGGGAATCATGGTATGGAGGCTGGATGCTGGGTGTTCTCTGAGCTTTACATGAGTTGAAAAGTCAGTTGTGAGAGATTCCTGGCTTGGTTCAAAACCATGTGCTTTTATAGCAAATGTACAACTTAATATCCTTACTGGTCAATCCAGCCCATCCTAAGCTACCGCCTGGTCCGTAAAGACAAAAGGTGTAATAAATTTAACAGAAACAACTGACAAATTTAAAAAAGCAAATTTCCCAAAGAAATTATGTATAGCAAGTGCATAACCAACAACAGTATCTTCCTGCTGTACCCTGTGTCCCTTGGGGGACACTACAGGAGGTCAGGGAACTTATCATCATTAAAATCAATTATAAACTATCCTATCTTACGACTGCCATCATTCCTTCTTAGATTTTATTCAACACAATTGAGCTCCTAGTCCTTCCACTGAAAACTTTAAATGAAAAACAGGCATAACCATCAATTTTGTATTTGAGACCCCTATACATGGGATTATCCACTGGGACTGATCACATAGAAGATGCAGCATTACACCACACAGAGTAACAAACAAGGAAAAGAAGAAAGAAAACCAGAGAAGAATGAAACTTGCTTTCAGTAATCAGCCCCCGAATATTTAGAAGCTGATGGGCATCTAGAGAATGTAGAAGGAGTGATTTCTCTCCTTTACACAGCTGCTAGTGCTACTGAGAAAACATTGTTGTTTTAGTATTTCATACCTTATACATAAAGTGTGTCTAATGGTTCTGATTTTATGCATAAAAATATGAAAATTTCATGCAGCTGCTTCTCAATTACGCATCTGGTTATTGTTCTGCAGCTGCAAAACTACCTTGAAGAACCATAAAATATGGTGTGACAAGAGTGGAATAAATACCAGCAGTCATCTTGTACCGTCCTTGTAAAACTTTGCATTTTTTAGCACCTGATAAAATTCCTGAATCATAACTATAACTTCTGTACCTTCTTCTTTTATGAACAAAAATTCAGTAGTGTACATAACATAACTGAAATCTGCAAATGCCCACACTCTGTGGCACACATTGTTTTGAATTCAGTACCCCATTTCCAGAGTATTTTGGACTTTGTGTTTTACTTTCAAGCAGCTATTTTGGAAATTTGATCAGAAATCCAACACAGAGAACAATAAGTCAGCTCAACATTAGTGTCAAACATCTGAAATGAGATTTTGATTTGTTAGCCCCCAAGCCATTACTCATATTACTATAAATCTATTGAATATGAAGACATTTGGTGACAAAGAATGGTTATAAAATACCCAACTAATGTAAGCAGTCTCAAGCTTGCATTTACTGACTCACACTCAGCATGTAATTCTCTAACGAAGGGAACAGATAAGAAAAACAAAACAATTTGTTTTTCATAACAATGCATTTCAAATTAACTATTTCTGTAATTCCTCAGGAGACAGAGAGTTCACAGAATTTCCATATCTAAAATATTAAAAAAACCCCCACAATTTGTAAGTTAACTTGAAACAGAACAATACCCAGCGGTGAGCTTTGACAAAATCTATTATTAACTTTCTTTGAAAAAGAATAAATCTCAAACTCCCAGTTAGAGGAGCTGGAAGTTTCTCTACCTGTTTTTCTTCTGGGACACAGGATGCAACACATGTGACCATTACTAACAAATGCATGTGTGGTTCCACAGCTGCCTGGTTTCCACAGAAAACACTGAGGTGCCAAGTTTTATGTGGAAAAACACTGAGCTGCAGAGGTGGGATGAGACAAGCAGGAAAGCAAAGGCAGAGAGCCCTTGCAGGGTGTACCAAGGATGCTGAACTGCTTAAATGCATGTAAAATTTTGCCACTTCTCTGCAGCCTCTGTGAAGAAGTTTCTCAGCATGAGACACAGAGGGAGGAGGGAAGCCAAAGGGGAGGGAGCACAAGCAGGATTACAAGACTCAAACCCAACCAACCCACGCACACAGAGGGGAAAGCAGCACTTCAGGGTTCATATCCAGGGGAAAAGGTCCTGTAGCACCAGCAGCCACTGAGTGTGAAACCCTCAAAGGAAATCCTAATTCCACCTTGGCTGTGCCTTGTGCAGTTCAGCTTCCAAGGCAGATTAAGCTAAAGCCCCAAAAAGCAACGTGTGAGGGAATGAAGAATGTGCACAGAAAGAACTACTGTGCATAAGTGCTTTAGTCCTGCTTTGTTCTGTAGCTGTACCACAGCAAATTCCTCAGGACTTTCTAACAAACTCCCTAGTATAGCACATTTGGGGAACAAAACCTTGTAACACCTTTCCCAGCTCCTCTGATTTTCCATGACCGATCTTCTTCACCCAGTAGATGAGGTAAATAAATTGGGTCACTGACATATTGATTATCAAGCCTCCTAGGAAGGATTACTTTAACTGCAGCAAACAACATGTTGCCTTCATAATTTTTACTCTACTTTAGTATTTTTATCATTTTCAGACACAAGTGAGAATCTTAAAGTTGTTTGCACAACCATGATATTTGGGCATTTTTTCCAAAAATCAAATCATTGCAACACAGACAAATGTAGGATAAACCCCCTAATATTTGCAATATTATTTGATAATATTTAAATATCATTTAAACCATGGTTAGCAATCAGTGCTTGTTTTCTGATCATACACAGAAACATTATTTTCTGTGATTGCCAAGTCAAGCAAATGTGGGTCTGAGCAAAGCACTTCAGCAAGTAAAAAACCAGTTTGCAGACACTTTTAGCAGCACACAGCTGCTAAATATGTGCTCTAACTATGCTAAATATGGTAACATAGACTGTTTAGCACAAAATAAAGAAAAAAGGAACAGGATTTTCTCAATCAGAACTCATAAGGTGGGAGAAGGGCTGAGAAGAAACCAGCAAATGGGCACAGGGAGGAGAGAGCTACAAGAAAAAACACAGAACAGAACAAGAGACAGAAAGAGAGCAAAACCACAGACATTAACAAATTTTGTGGGGCTTTGAATTGATGCATTCAAGGGATGCCTATGAAGACTGCAAATAATGGAGTATTAATAGGTATTTTCTATGACTGAGAAGTGGCTGGAAAATGTAGATTCACTCTAATCTTAGATTTCATCCCTCTGACAAGGCAAAATCCATCAAGTGCAACAGAGAAATACTCATGCTCAGCAACACTGAACGTGGTCCAAAGGCAGCTCATCCACCACCAGTTTTCTATTAAATTTAAAAGATTGTTTTGTAAATACTTACCCATCTGAGAATAGGATCATATTAGTCAATAACTTACAGCATTATTTTGCCTGAAAGAACAGTTTCAGAAAGCTATAATTTAAGTCTAAGGAACTTTAATAAAAGCTGTCAGAGAAAATAAGAGGACTTGTGGGAGAGCTGTTCCTCACCAGCGAGCAAGTTCTCTGTGTACAGCTCCCTGGAATGCTATTGCAGCAACACATGATTTTTTTCAACATATGCAGAAAAGGATAACGTGAGTGGCCTTAAAAAATAACTAGTTATAACCACTGAGTCCATGAGGGTTTTTGAGAAATAACTCATTATGCACAGGTGAAAAATTATTACTTCACAGTGAAGCACAGAAGGGAAAGAAATACAGAAATCACAGAAATGCTGAAAAAAGCAATTCTGCTACCTATCCTGATGGACAGAAACAGAGAGGAAATGAAATCACACAAGCAACCCCATGATGACAGCAAAAAAAGGTCAGCTAAGTAGCCAAGTTTCTCAAGTAAAACTTTATATAGAAGGCCACTCTGTACAGGATACTCATAGAAAAGCTCTTCCTGGTATAACAAAAAAGGACCTGAATTCACATTTCAAATATCCCCAGAAACATCACGTTCAAGGATGTTTTTAATTTTCCCCAGCATAAAAGCTTAGATTAAATGCAGGCAGCATTATCACCAACAATTCTTCATGATCTACACAAAAAAGACACTGCCAACTTAAAGGTCAATTTTTGATCCCTTCTGAACGTAAATTGCTTTCAAGTGTTTTCACAACTCGTACAAGAGAGGTGAATTTTCAGATAAGGAATCTAAAACAGCATCTAAAAATGCACCCTTCCCTTTAAATTAAAAAGCCATAAGAAAAAAAAACCTCAGGAGGTGAGATAGGAAGGAGACTGGTGCTCACATGACCAAGAACTCTTTCAATATTCTAAAAACTGGTGAATAATAGGTGACAGGTAAATGACCTCATGAAAAGATGCTTCAATAAACCTTTTCTGTTCTTTATAAAATACATGTTTACCTCTCCAGCCTGATATAAAAAGCATGCCTTCAGTCCAAAGCTGAATTTTATGAGTTCCCTCATGCATAAGCAATAGAAATAGAACATGCAGAGGCTATATTTTGTTTTATTTTTTTTTTTAAGAGTGAATAAAAACCTTGCACTCAATTGAACTGCATTTCTCTGTGATAGAGTGTGAACACTGCACCTGACTGATTCCTAAATGTAATGAAACACTCTAAGTGGCTATTGCTTTTGTTAAAATTCAGAAAGAGAAACACATGCCAAGTTCGATTTAGGACTGCCAGCAGCGCCAGCCACCTCTTAAGTTCTCTACTGATTCAAAGAGCCAAATGACAGTGCACAGCAACCCCCTCCAGCTTAATTACAACCCCTCTCAGCCCTGCCCACCTCCTAGTTTGAAATGATGGGTCCCTTAATAACTTCTCCATCAGGCAGAGCACAAAGAGCAGAGCACGAGACTCAAGGGCTTCTGCTGGAGGAGCCCAGAGCAAATGATGGCCCTGGAATGATGCAGAGTGCAGGCAGTGGCAATGCACACACTGCAGATAGAGGGATTATTTCCTTAGGTATTGGTGCTACAGTGCAAGGAAAAGAAAATGCATGTAAGGAAATGCCTTCTCTGGCTAAACAAGCCCTAAGTTAAGTGAGAATTAGATCAGAAGACTTGTGAGTTAACACAAAAACAGCCACATGAGTTTGTATTCCAGATCAAAAACTTGGCTCCCAAGTATTTATTTATTTTTTTTCTATTAAATAGTTGCACTGGAATTATAGAACTTCTTTACAAATTAAGTTTCTTCAGAGAGCAGATCAAACAACACCATACTGTGCAGCAAAACAGGACAATGTCTTTCTTTCCTGTCTTGCAAACCAAGGAGTTTTAAGACAAACCAGAAAACTATTGTGACTGAATTTCTTGGCACTCTGTAAATATTGCCTTCTCTACAAAAGTTACACCTGAAAATTGCTTAGCACAAAGAAGGCAATGAATTCCTTGGGGCTTAATTCTGTATTCTTTATTGTGTACAACTTCTTTTGAAGTCAATATTAGTGATGTCATGTTAATTTTCCTTACATCTGCCATTCTTATCTTAGAAGGGAAAAAAAAAAATCAGTCCTTTAGTTCCATTAAAAATTCCTTGTAGACTGCCTTTTGTGCAGTTGGTAAGTTTTGAAAGCATCTGAGAAAATTAACTTTCAGCATACATATTAATAAAAATAGAGAGAAACAGAGGAAATGAGCAAAGTGTAACAAAACTGCTGATACTGGATAAAGGCAAACCCTTTCAAGAAGACGTGCATTAACACCTTCCCGACAAGTGAAGACAGCAGCAAAAATCATCTAATCTCATCTCTCTGCATTGCATCAACAGGAAATCCAACAATAGCAAAACTGGTGAGCACAGGCCCTGCAGCAGTAAAGACAGCTCTGTCAAGCACAAAACAGTTGGTGAAATTGTGAAATTAAATTGTGAATTCCAGACTTTATGCAGACTTCCATGGCAGAAATTCCTATCCCCTTATCTGTACCCCTTAATCACACACGCACAGACCCATATGAGTGATGTAATGATGTAAGACTATAAAGGAAAATTCTTGTTTCTCCTGTATTCTTCAGGGCTATAGGAAGAATTTCACAAGAAAAATACTGAACTTTTGAGTTTTACGTTTTGAGAACTTTATCCTATTTTTATCTTTAAAATATGCTGACAAGCACCTTTTCTTGTTTGAAGAAGCCAAAGTGAAGGACAGCTGCAATGTGGCACACAGCACCTAAAACATCAGATTTTTGAGCAGGACTTGGCAGGGGAGGTTGGCCTCTCCTCATACTTTACTGCAGAATGCCTGTCTATCAGCAACAGCCCCACACTGCCTTCACTGGTTATTTCATATTTTGTGCCTCCTGTAGGCTGAAGTTTCCTGTTTTCCCGTATCTTTTTACTTTGTGTGGTTGCATATTCAGTTGCAAATTGTGCAGATAAACCTGAGTGACAGAGACAATATTAACCTGAGGGACCATAAAGAATATAAACCCAGCAAAATCTTGGAACAACAATGACCACAGTAGCAAAACTGATGTTCTTGGTTCTTACTTTTGCAAGTGCATGTTAGATGCACAAGGACAGCACACCACCAGAATGATAACGAGGATGTTGTTAATTATTAAGTGGATCAATGGAGTGTCAGTCATTCCAACATGAAATAGATTCCACACCATAAACCACAATTCTTTCATGCTCAGTAGTGCACCCTGGCTGAATGCAACTACAACAAATGAAGAAAGGTACCACTAATTTCCACTTTCTCAAGTGCAAACAAACCCACAAAATTAAAATAAAATTTACCTGGATAAAGTGCCACGAGGTAATGTTTTTTGGTTCTGGATTTTACTTTTGGTTATTTAAACACTGTTTGTTTGTTTTTAATAGATGGATATTCCTGCGATTTGCAAAGCAAGCAAGCTACAGAAGTTATTTAAAATAAACTTAGCATCATAAAACGGAGGAGGTTCACTGCCTTTAATGGAGTAATTTATATCTCCAAATAGTCATAGAGATCAAGAATAGCAATAGTTTTGGACAGGCCAATCCATTTATGAGTTCAATCATGAAGAGGAGAGTTTAAGTGCTGTAAGACAGGTGATAAACCTGCCACAGCTTCAGTTAGCATTCCTTGATTTTCTCAGACATCCAGACATGAGGAAACACTCCAATTTTATGTGCTTTGCTTTATGTTCAACTTTTCCAGTTTAACGACCATAACAATTGCATTTAATTTTTTGTTCAAGATATATTTTCAAATATACTGATTGCCATAAGAAGGTTTTGATCACTGAAAAATGTATCACCTTAATGAAGTTCTGGAGATTGAGCAAGTCATTATGCTAATGATACTCCACTTCTTGAGCTCTGATGAGATCTTGGATATGAGTAAGTTGTGTTAATTTACCTTCCAGAGTGCAAAATTGAAATGCATTTAACTAAGTGGCCTGTGCATTATGTAAAGCATAAACCAAAAAACTTTCCTGTTACTACACAATTAGACTACAATAAAGTCTGGCCTCTGGCATTTTGATGTTTGATATATTAACAAAAGCTAAATGAAAAGAGGAAAACTCTACAACTTTAAAAAGTAGAAAACTTATTTCAGAGCAGATTGACAAAGTACTTCAACACTTTATTTTGAGAGAAAAGCTATAAAATAAATTCACTTCTGACCCACGTTATCATCTTTTGCTCACCACAATGAGGATGTTGTCAGAGAAACAAAATAAAGCTCCAGAAGCAGGGTCTTCTCTTCGAGCCACTGTCACATCCTTTTGTGATGGTAACTCAACTCACCTTTTCTATTTCTTCATTTGGACACACACATTAACAAATATCTAAGTATCTTTTATAATGGAGAGGCCACAACCTTTTTCTTCCTTTGCTTTTTAATAGAGTGAATTTTCATTTGAAAACAGCTTTTTACACGAGTTCATTTATTGGGTATCTTTAAATTACATCAAGTATACAAAAAAATTTCCTCAGCAACTATACATGGCATTCTCTGTTATTACAACGTTAATTAAAGAATTCACATTACATGCTGCATGCAAAACATTTGAGAAATAAAGTTCTAAGTATTGCCACTATTAACTTGTTCATATATAAAATTAAGCATATATTTATGGTCTGGATGAAATATCAAAGCTTTTCAGTAAGCATGAATTTAAAGACTGTTTAAACTTATTAGAAAACAATTTATTTCCCAGATTGCTACCCAGTGAGCCAGAGTCCTCCCATTATCAGTCAACTTACTCAGTCTCTGAGCAGCCTCCAGGGCATCATTTGCAGAATCAGCTACAAAGAATCTCTGAACTGCAACCCCGTGGTCTGCCATTATTTTTTTGCTTTGGTACTCCTGCAAGTTGAGCCATCGTCTGGGGGTTAATTGAACAGTCTAGAAAAAACAAGAGGGGAAAATAACATAATGCTCATTAACAACAGTTCATGAGACAGCCCACTGAGCTCTTCCACCTTATGGCCATCTCAGACCAGCAGTTAAACAACACCCAGAGAAAAGGTAAAATACATATTGATTTACCCAAGTGCCTTTTCTTAACATTTGTACATCCCAAGTAGTCTGAAAGCCACTGATATTTTTAAAAGCTACACAAAGCTTACTTGGCCAGACAAAATGTCTTGCATTTAATATCAAGGCAAATTTGGCTTGAACCCCAAAGTCTATTTATGTTTTCATGTTATCCTCTGCTATAAAAATAGTAACAGACTTACATTAAAACAAATTCAGTTTCATGTTAAATAACCTTATTATAAAACATTTCATCTAATTCCTCCCTATAAAATAATTTCCAGTGTTTCTGTGCGTTTGTTGAAGCACATCTGAGACGAAAACCAACTGACATGGAATTAGCATTATTCTGTAAGAAACTGTATACTGATATTTTCAGTGGTCTGCTCTCTCTGCTGTCTTCATTGTGCTTCCAAGCAGGTTTTGTTGAGGCAACCAGCACAGCCACATCAGCCATGCCAGGCCAACAACAGCTGGAGAATAATTCCCTCCTCATTCCCAACGTGCCAGTTTAGATGTCCCTGTGGGAATATGAACATATCAACACCCTGTGGGTACAACGACACAGCAACCTTACACAAACCAAGACTCCACATTTGCTTGACCTGGCAGGAAACACTGAGACTCTGCAGAAGTCGCAGGATCTTTACTGAATGGTTTTAGGAAAGGACACATTCTCCACACAGGGATAAATTCCTCCGCACAAAAGCAATAATTAAGGAGCTGGAGCTGACTCCTGGCAATGGTATAATCCCATTTTGTGCCAGCCAAAGATGCTTTTCCCACATGGAGACACAAACTGCTGTCCTCCTGGCAGCCAGCCACAATCAGGTCTTGGTTTCTCCTGAAGTAAGGAACACAGCATGCAAGACAGTGCTATGTATTTAGAAATACTGGACAAAGAGGATTATTTACTATACTAATGCTTTCATCTCTAACAGCACAATAAAAAAATTATTAACCTAATGCAACTTTATACTGAAAACAAAAGCTCTCCATTCTAAAGTCTTTCAATAACACACTCTCTCACAATACTCAAGGTTTACAGGCTGAGTTGTCTCAAAAGCAAACTCCCATCTGTTCTATTCTCTTTGAAACACAGCACAAAAGATTGATGCATAAAGAAAACAAACCCATCTTTTACAGTATATAACTGCATGTTTTCTGTAAAAGTGACTCCCACTGAACTTAAACAGCTACAAATAGCTCAGGATGACATTTTAAATCCTTTTATGCATAACCTGATTAACATATTTTAGAGGAACAAAATGGCATTGTCAGTTTGCTCTATGGCTATCTCTAATTCTATACATCACACAGACACCTCATATGATTTATATTCCTCCATTCTATTCACAGGAGGTATGTTATTACAGTTATGCAATACTTCAAATGTAGGGTCAAAATTTAAAGACCCTTTCATAATTGTTGACATTTAATTTGTTTTCCTATTATAAATTCTCTGCTAGGCCCTAACAATTATCACTTCAGGATCATTTCCACAAAGGGATTAACACTAGGGGCCAGGAAGAACCCTTTTGGTTTATCTAAAAGTTTCTACAGGTCAGTAATCCAGCTAATAAAATTTTGGTCACTGGTTTTATAATTTAAGATCAAGTCTTCAAAACAGCTTTTATTCATAACTCAGAACAATAAATCAGTTTCACACGTAGGTTTACTAAGCTGATCTAAATCAAATAAATGAGAAGAAAAATATTTTAAAAGTAATTCTTTCTGGGGAAGACTTTTCTGGCTGTTGCTTGATGGGAACTGCAGTGACCAAACACCCTCTCAGCACCTCACAGGTGCTTTTGGGATACAACACCTTTACAACTCAAAAATATAATTCAAAATGTGCCACAGTGCTACTCCACTGATGAGATCCTAAAAATCTTATTACACGTGCACAAAATGCAAACATGCATAAGCATAGAGACACATTCTTATAAAAATCAGACAATTAATATTAAGATATTATGACAATATTTCTTTCCTAGATTATGAAGCAGACCAGTCTGAAGAGCACAGAAAGTGAGAGTAATTCCTCTGAAAAGTGTCAAAGCAGTCCTAAGGGTGATGACACAAAGGTCTGCTCAACAACTGCTGGCACAGAAAAGCAAAGCCTACAAACTCCAGGTTGGTGAGCACGTTTTTCCCCCTGCTATATTACATAATTCTAAGAGAGACCATCTTACTGAGTGCCAGCTGAGGACTTTCAATCAAGTCTTTGCACAAAAGACAAACTCCTGGTTGTGCATGAACTGCTTGATAAAATTAATAAGTATCTGAAGTCTGTTCCAGAAGCTCTGAAGAGCGAGGAACATGAAAAACTTCCTTTAAAGCACTTGGAGGATACACACCATATGTCATGAGGACAGCAGGAAAACTAAAGCAGTTACAAGAGATGAAATAAAGCACAAGCTTTGAATCTGTAAAGGTGATGGCTCTTTCAACACCATCTTGAAAAATCAAAACAGCTGTGGACATGCATTTTAGGGTGAAGACAAAAAAAATAGTGACCATGAAATCTCAGAAACACGAGTAAACAGATGCTTCTTTGAACCAATTTCCAGTCCATGATGCTTTGGTTGCAATAAATCTGAATTTATACAAGAATCCTGAATCCCTACCCTCCAAATACATTTATACCAAGCATTCTCAAAATTTTAAGATGGGCTTCTAGTGGCCTAAATTTTTGGGCATCATAAACTTTTATGCATTCTACAGATAAATCCACATGTGAGACTACAGTAAGAGTACTAATGTACAAAGGCACAGCCTCAAAACTTCAGGGAAGAGCCTACAAAGGTTTGAGAGAAAGCTATTTCCCATTGAGAGTCTTCTACACGCAGCCATAATCCAACCCTTCCCCCTTAAAGTTATTAGAAGCAGATTTTAATCTGGCACAGAACACAACTCTGCCATCACATGTCTTTGTTTTACTAATTTTCCTGTTTTACAGCTGTTTCATTGCTTGCAACAGCATCAAACAGCACTGTTAGATTTGACAATTCAGACCCAGCTCTCAACAAAAACAGACTAAAGAATTAGATGGTAAATCAGCATCAGAAAAATAATCTCAATCTGAAAGAGGGAATGGGGGGAGCAACCATTAAGAGAACCTAAAGCAGAGAGAAAGCAGAGTCCAGCTTTTAGTAATTTCTGTTCATTATTGATTCTCATCACCTTCTAGTCCAAGCTTATCCCTGCTTGAATATTTTTACCTGTTCCCCACACACATTAGTCAGAAAACAAATCAGAAAAGACCAGAGATGTCTCAGACCTTTCCAAGAAGCTCAGCTGACACCCAGTATGTTCCAGAAGCTCCAGACGTACCCGTGTTTCATCTGTCTCTTTATTGCAAGGTTGGGCTGGAGTACAAGGAGTAGATCCTGTCCCACCAGCCTGGGAAGAAGAGACTGGAAATTGTGTGTGGATTTCAGTAAACCCTCACTCCCTGTGTGACATCTCATTTTTCATCTTCATAAGATGACAGACAAAGAACAAGAACATTTTCCACTGGTGGCATTTTTCTGTTATCCTTTCATATGGGAACTTTGTGTTGTGTGTTGATGTACACATTGAAGATGCACAGTGGCTCTTATTTGAGATTCAGATCTGCCTGCTAAATCAAAAGGTGTTGTTTATTTTTAAACCACAAATAAGGTTTAAGAATAAATCAGTTTGTAAATCTAAGAAAACATTACTAGCAGCACAAGGAAAAGAAAATGTTGTTATTTAAAATAATAAAGCTTTAAAAAGGAATTAAATTCATCCTACTAAGATATTTCTTAAGATTAAATTTCTAATGTAAGTGCTTATCAAAGAGATTAATATACTTAAATATAGCTCTTTTACAACTGATAACATTTCCTGAGAGGCTGACAACAACATCAAAAATCACAAAACTCAAGTAAGTGGAACAAAAGGCCTCAACTGAGCAGTAACATGAAGTGAGATGAAGGCAGAATTATTTAATCAAGTACAAATTTCAAACCAGATTTTCTCCTGCTGGCTAGAGTTATTTGGCATTTTCCAAGTATTGGTTGGGTTTCACCTCTAATCTCCAAGATTTTTGTTACCAGTCAGAATCACACTAATGTAGACCGAAAGTATATAGAGTGAGGAGAATTTAGAAAACTACTGTTACTGGGAATTGTGTATTTTGCTCTGAAAAAGCTTTCTGTTCAAAGTTCATTCTTTATATAAGCAGAGACCATAGTTGGTCCCACAGCATGATTAAATGAGTAGCACACACATGAAGAAATCAAATATTTCTTTATGATCATCTTAACAAGGTCAGGTTTTGCAGAATTGTATCTGTGGTTTATTGACTGCTTCTAAAGAAAAAAATTGATTCTTCATATAACCTGCGCAACCTCTTATTTACCACCTTTTTGTTTTATGGGGTTTTTGTTTGGTTGGGGTTTTTTTAATGCTAAAGGCTCTGCACAAATAATGTATTTGTGGAGCAGTTGCATTATTCTTCCACTATTCCATTTGCCAATTTTTTTACCTGTCACGTGACAAGGAAAAAATGTATTATTTAAATAATAAGGGCTAAAAACTAGCAACTTAGTTAAACCGGAGTGGAACTACAAGTACATTTTCTAGCAGAAATTTGCTTCAATATTAAAAAAAGGAACCAAAGAAAACAAAAACCAACCAAACAAGACAAACAAAAAAAAACCCAAAACCAAAAACAAAACCAAAGGAAACATACAAAAACCCCAAAGAAAAAACCAAACCCCCAAAAACCCCAAAACAAACAAAAAAAGCCCCTTCCCCCAAAAAAATCCAACCCAAACAGATTCAGAAAACACTGCAACAGAGACATCATTGTTATATATGCAGCATTAACTACTCTGATGTAAAACATCTTTCAGATGACCCAGGAGGTATCTTTTGAGGGCTTGCTTTTGGAAAAAGAAAACACACACACATAAAACCAGAAGAAACTGTCTTAACACATTCATCAAGAAGTTTGCAAGCTGCATGTTAACTACTTCAGCAAAACACTGCTTGAAAAGAAATGTTTTACATAAGCACAAAAGAGGAGCAGCATCAGTAAACCCAAACTCCACCAGATTATGTCACTGATTATTTCTCACCTGAGCCCATATGCTCAGTATGTTCCCTCATTCTTTGGCCTCCCTGGTAACACATCCAAGGCTGACTTTTCAAAATAGAATAGAATAGAATAGAAAAAATCACTGAAGCCTGTTCTGTAATAAGTATATGAAGAAGCTGTCAAAAATAACTGAAAGGTCAAGGCTGACAAACAACTGAAGATTCAAGTTACATCCTCTACTACAACTGAGGTCTTGTGGTCTTAAAAACATCAAATTTTAAAAAATTTAGTGGCATTTCATGCCTAATTCCTCATGGAACTACCTTGACTAACCATCCACAACTAAGTATTTCACCTTATCAAGTCAAGTGGTCATGTGTAGATCATTTCCCTAAAAAAAGCCCGAAACATAAACACTTATTTCTCTTGGTATGACTCCACTTTTGTAAAATGCCAAATGATTCTAGCTTGGGGAAGAGAATGCAGTGTTAATCAACACTATTAAAGAAAACAAAAACACCACTAAGCAAATTTCTAGGATAACTGAACATCCCTTGACACACCTATATAATTTGAGCAGCTCTACAGTTTTCATTAGCATAGCTTAATGTATTTTATTGCATGACTGTTCAAAGGAAGATACACTTTAACATCCAACATTCCCTTTTCACAGTATTAAGGCAAGCCAGTAGTAATATCACAAAACAAAGATGGACTTCTTAAAAGCATCTGGCAGTAAAACTGGTCCAAAAAATGCCCACTTCTTTCTTCCTCCTCTGTTGCTCCACTGAAGCCAAGTTGCTGTAACTGTGCTCATAAATCCTGTGCCAGTATGAAACAGCTCTAGCAACAGAAATTAGCTCTGCATGAATGCAAATTATATGTCAAATATATAAACTATCAGGTTTTATAAATTCGGACTTTATTGTAATGGCTGTATTGGAAATAAGTCAACTGGGAAGAAAAACTGTGGTGTTTTTGAGGAGGTGAGGAGATATATTCTGTATCTGAAACTAAAAGGAGATGTATTTAGTGCATGTGATCAAGAAGAAATGTCTGTCACCAAAAAAATCTATTTGCTTAGCCAATACATTGTACAGCATTCCAGTTTATTCAATTTGTGCACTCTGACCTGTAATACATTTCCAAGCACATACGAAGGAAAGCAGATACACAAAGATGACAGTAATGAAAGAGCAGACCATTCATCAATATGAGGCATAAAGCTTTATTATATTTATTGACATATAGTCTCTGTAATTGACAAAGATGTAGAAGTTTCTCTCAAAAAGAAACCACCAGAAATAAACTAAACTGAATACCCTCATATAAACCACTGTGGGTATAGACACATTTTATTAGGTCATGTACTTAAAATACACCACACAGGCCCCTGAAAACAAACTAAAGCAGTTTGCTGGCAGTGCCCACAAAATGAGTAAGTTAACCTGACAGGAAACAAAAATTTAGCAAAACGACACCACACTAAACAGAAGTTTATCACAAATAGAAGTCATAAAAAGCAAAAATAAGCTCTGTAGGAAAGCAAGTCTTTCAAGCACAAAAGAAAATGTAAAGAGTCATGGTAAGACTGATGGGCTATAAGCTGTCCCATGGAGCCACAGCACACATCTCCTTCTCTCCAGAGATGGCCAACGCTGCAAACCTGGGAGCACATTATGGAAAACAGGACAGAAAATGTCCTTCCCAACTAATGTCCTCCTGGCTGCCACAAACCAGCAATTGTAATCTTCCAAAGCAGGAGCTAGCATCCAGGTCATCCTATTCAAAAGCTGTAGAGGAAACTGTCTTCCATCAGCATCCCAAATTGCCCACTTCAGCTGGGATGCCATATGGCAGCGAGGTCCCTCTGGTAGCACCAGAGTCCAGCAGCCGCATCCAACACTGAGCATTATCATCAAAGGCTCAATCTACACCTCTGTGATATATTTATGAGGGATAAAATTGATTCTGTGAGCTAGTTTAGGAAGAAGTCTCGAATATTTCCCTGACAAAAACAGTTTCCAGACTTTTGTTCACAGCAGTCAGGAACTGCTGATTTTTTAGTCTGTATCAAAACACCATAAGCAGAGCAGGCCCTACACAAGAGCATTTGGTTTTAAAATTTACAGGTACAGCTGAAGAACCTTTTAACATTCCATTACTTATTCCTACAAATGGGAATTCGTTTTAACTGACTTAAAGCCAACACATAAACTCTAGTTAACAGCTATAGGCCTTTCAGTTCCATATTTATTCCTGAAAATACAGCACAAAAATATCTTGAGCAGTAAAATACACAGAAAAAAAAACCCCAAAACGCTATCACATTTCCCAGTTTTCTAAAGGCTAAGGCATTTTGATCAATAAACTGCAGGGGCAATTTACTGTTTTATACCAATGAACCATATATTCACTTTTCAGAACGAGTGAGAACTGTCTAGGCAACACAGGTTTATGAAACCTAACTTCAAATAAAATGAAAAACACATGTGAAGTATGGCCCTACATTTTTGCTTAATAAATCTGGACTGCCTGTTCTGGTGGATAATTACTACTATTCCTAACATCTATGACTTTTCGAAACAAGATGCCTGTGTTAAATAACTAAATGGTTCTCTTCATACTAAAAAAAATACAGAAAAAAAAAGAAATAGGGGCTTGTTTATAAAAGGAGCTCAGTTACTATAATTATTAGGATTGGTGTTGTTAAATTGTTTATAAAATGGGACTTAAACAGTTGAGAGGGTGCCCAAGAGCTTGGAAAGGGTAAATTTTAAGTATTCCAAATTTAAAAACTTCAGAGGAGTGAAACAGGCACCACCTCTGCTCAGAAGCCCCCATTACTGAAAATGAGACTGCACTGCCTGCTGCACACCAAGCCTGGGGAAGACAGGATGAAACCACCTGCTCAAGACCATTTCTCCTTCCAAAGCAGTTACACTCACTGCAATTCATTGCCCAGAACAGTAACACTCCAGAAGAACTTCAGAAATCTAGTTTGAAACAATCACAGGATTTTTTTTATTACTATATTAGGTGTTTGTGTCACCATTTAGTTCTAGTCCATGCAATCAAAACACGCGCTTAGTTAAATCTTCCATTGAATACCTTCCCACAGTTCAAGGAAAAGCCAGTTTCTCTTGCCACACGTTGCAAGATTCTTTTTAAGAGGAGCCACTGCAAACCAGAGAGAGGAATCACAGTGCAGCACAGCAGGAAAAAAAAAGATGGTGACAAACATGAAAGAAACAAAGGGAAAGAAACAAAAGGGCTTTGTTAAACTAGTAACATGTCAACTTTAGAGAAGGAAGTTATTTAAACTGAAAAGATAAGAAGGTATATTTAGGGAACTCATCCTGTTTACTTAAGAGAAACTACTTTTCTCCCATCACCAGGCAGCAGTGATTATTCTAATCCAACATAATAAAGCACAGATATCAACCACAGATTACGTACCTGTAGGTAACAAAGCACACTAAACTAATTGATGCCAGTTGACATCACTCATCTGTTGAGAACCAGGCAGTCACCAATTACTAACAGAACAATAATTTGTTTGTTTAATGAATATGCTAATTTACAGAACTCTCATTAGACAGATACACAGGCAATATTGATGAGTTCCATAAGGCATTATAAAGTATGGCTGAATTATTTCATAACAAATTAAAGCAGAAAATATTGTACACTATTTAATGGAATAATAAAAGCCTGGTAGCGAGCGAATCCTCTGGGTGAGTTCTCTGAAAAAGGCACAAATTCTCAGAAGTGCATGGACCTCCTGCTACTGATGCCTTGGTGGGACTACCTAAACACAGAGGCCAGACAAAATTAAGAGAATAAAAAGCTGTCATATTTATTGAAGGGCCTTCAGGTACATTTAGGGCAGATGAAGCCCCCCACGGGCTACACCCAAAAATGGACCATAGGTCATGGGTTTTCACGCTTCTATAAATTTGGTCTATTTGCATATTGGAGGTTAATCCAATTACAGCTTCAGGTATTGAAGTCATTTACCCCTAGTTTGCTCCCCCACAACTCACTTTTGTTTCCATCCCTCGGGGTTGAGACAGTGAGGTGTCCCTTGATTCCCAGGCCTGGAGAGGAAATGTTTTTGTCTGACCAAAATGGGGAAGCAGCAGCTCACACTGTGTGTGGAGTTTACAGTTATACACCGAAGAATTGCAGGATTACAAATATATGAAAAATATAAAAGCAAAAGTTCTAAGGCATCACTACACCTGGGATTTCACCCCCAGGGATTTGGATGCTCCTGGACACAGGTGAGGGACCGTGCCCACCTGGAGTGCAATGCCGGAGCTCTACAAAGCCCTGCACAGGCACGTGCTGAACCGGGACAGAAACCATCCCAGCGGATGCACTGAGCTGCCAGGGCTGAGGGACTCCCAGCAGGGACACTGGAGAGCTTTGCATTTTCCACACAACCACCTGCAGCACCACCTCTGTTACTAATAAATCCTATGTAAAAGCTGGTTCATCTGCAGATTTAGGGCAATGCAACACAGCCCTGGAAACAAAAGCGGACATTAAATTTTCAATTCATAGTTCGTTTCGCTGGTGTTTGGGCTGCACCTAGTTTCTCTCTCAATAATTTTAAGTTCCTAAATTAAGAAGGAAATAGAAATTGGTTTTTCACTCAAGAAAGGAATCACTACAAGAAATATCTGTCAATTTGTAATCATTTATTCATACACAATTTAAATGAGAAACAATATTAAGTTCTCCTTCGAATTTCAGTTTCACCAAAGGAGTTTTATTTCAATGATACCACAGAAATGAACAGAAATTTCTATCAAATAAACACCTACAAAATGTCCTCTACATGACACAGCTAAATAAGCCACATTTCTGCTTTTTAAGAAGAAAATACAAAGTCAGACACAAGGGACTGCAGCAGGGAGCACTTCTAGGCAGAGCAGGAAGGTCTGACATTTTTGTGTAATACAGGACAGTTCAAAGTAGCAAGATCCTGCAGCAACCAATTATAAAAAGAACAGTTTCAGCCTCAACCTGAACAGCCTACCCAGAATGTTAAAATTAACCTGGGAAAGTGAATGATTTAACTAAAGAAATAAGCCTACTGGATTTGACCCCAAAGTCAAGTCATGAATCAAACTCCCTCACTCTCCCCCGATCTGCTCACTGAAGTGGGAGAACCTTCCCAAAACTCGCTCACAAGCTGAACTGCCAACCTTCCAAGGTAATTGAATCTAAAAATATGTGGCTCTATTAAAGCTTTTTCACATTAAAATTAAAATTCCACCATTTCTGGGGGAGGGGTTTAAACATTTCATTCACTACCCACTACCTCAAAATTAATTCATTAATAAATATATGAAATATTCATGAGGATTTACCTCTTCCACCTTTAAAACAGCGTTCCCTTCCACTAAAAGATATATTAAACTGCAATGACATATCAATCAATATTTATTAGGAAACATATAATGATACTTCAACATCCCTCTTTACTTTTGACTCAGTGCTTCCTCTCCTCTCTCAATGGTGGAATCCCTCAGCTGGGAAAGAGGAACATCAGGAGTGTGTCCATCATTTCTGAAGTGGCTGGATGCTGGCGAGGCTTTCTTTGCTTTGTTTCCTTAGAGCCTACCTTCTAAATCTTTCCACAGTGGCTCTAACAGGAAACAGTACAATTTTGCTGTGCTTTAACAAATATCACAGAAACAGGAGAGCATTTCGGAAGACAGCACTCATCTCTTTCACAGTTCTGAAATTTAGATTACAAAACCATATAAGATTGGATTAAAAAACCAGAATAGTATCGATTCATGAACATTTCCCTTTAAACAAAACCATAGCAATATGCACATAAAACCCATAAAGTTTTAGAAACACCTCAGTTGTGTCTTGGATATTTCACAGTATTGCAGGTGAAGTGGTAAGGATAGTAAATGTATCACAGGGTGGAAGTGGGACTGAAAATCCTGCCTGTATTCTTAACAAAATGTCGTGACTTCCTTAGCAGTTCTCCTCAATGTTCCTGCTCGCTGTCTACTGCAAGAAACTCTTTTACTTCAAGGGTTTCTGAATGCCTGCCCTACCATGTTCTTTTGACTTGATCTTGTCCATCTATAATCAGTCTGATTGCAAACTGGTTGATCCCAGGCTTTACCTCTGCCCTCTCCTGGACATGATGGAGCGTGGTGTGATGTTCTCCACTGCAGGGCTCAGTCGGGTCATTAGCTCCAGAAAACACAAATGAAACTACACAATTCTCTCCCAACGTGCTTTTACATCTTCCAGCGTGCCTATGTATGTACCAACTCAGCTTTCTGATTTATCCTTCTGTTTACTTCTCATGCAAGGAAGCAGACGTAAGAATGAACTTGAAGCAAGCCCTTCACTCGTTGCAGATTTAAAGTCTCCAGTAACGATTACACTTTATAGACTTATTTATAGCTTGCTTACACTCAGGGATTTTGACAGCTATTCTGTAAATACATTCTCCTACCCACTAAGCTCCATTGTAAACTACCAGGAACATGCACAGGGTCAGACTTGAGTTCCTTCTGTCATTCTTATTCTCCTTATCTCACAAAACCAGAATTTGAGCCCACATTCTTGTGCTCTACAAGGCAGATCCTAGCAATCACCACCGGGATGATCCTTCTGGGTATCTGTATGTATGGGTTTGTGAGGACTATAGTTCTCAAAAGTAAAAGAGGAGAGGGTGGGAAGAGTGTCCTTTTGAACAGTAAGACCCTGACCTCTCTTCTCCATTTCCCACACCTTGTTCAGCAGCTGTTTCAGTCAGGCTGCTCTACAGAATGACCTCCAAATAAAGCAGGACATCACCAAATCCCTGACAACTGCATCCTGCTGCCCACCCAGGGGAGTATTCAAGACTCTCTTTATATGCAATCAGCAAAATGAAATGTCTGCAAATTAAGTGACAGCACCCTCGTGTCCCTGAGAAGTTCTGGGATGCATTTTGGTTCACGTGGACAGGCTGCCTGAGCAGGGCTGAGCACACCCCAACCCATGAACCTTCACCTGAACAGGGAACCACTAGCAGCTTCCAAAACCCCTGAAACAGGGCAGGCTCCTTATTCTGTGGGATTACATGAAAACTGTCTGTCCAAACGACCTGCAGAAGGTCACATCACAAACAGGATGTCACAAAACAAAGCTGGCTGCCCAAACACCAAGCTGTCAGTCCACTCAAAGGGCCAAACGATGCCCTCTGTCCTTACCGCAGAAATTGCTGGCAAAATATTTTTTCCTTGCATTTTTAAACCAAATTTCAGCCTAATAAACAGTATTAAAATTCTTTATTGTACATCCACAAGTATCCAAAGAGCAAGCATGTCTAGAGAAGCTTTACACCTCTGGAATTGATTTTCAGAGCCTTTGCTTGGGTAAAGGAAGAACATGAATTCCCAAATTCAATTTCTGCTTTTGTCAATGTTCTCACCATTAGAAGTTCTGCTTTGCATTAGTAATTAATTTTAGTCAAATTATGTTCATTTTGCTTATTTTGAACTTCAAAGCTTTAAGAGAAGCATACTCTCCCGACCTAAAAAGTAAGGCTTTGAAGTATCTGATGAAAATAAACTCACTACCATACACAACTGCATAATCAGTTGCAGAAAATACTGTAACACAGCCCCTGCCTTGGCAAATGAAAGAAGATTGTTGGTGATATGCACAACACATTCAAGAAGTGAAATAAGCCATCTTCTCCACATAAATCAGAAATACTCTTTTATTTTAAGTATCTTGAGGGGAAATTTTATATTTTTGTTCTGATCTTTAAAAAGTGTTTATTTTTTACAAGATTAAAATGATATTTTTATGCAACCATGAAGAAATGTTCTAAACACCAAACATAGACAGGAAAAAATAATTCTCAAACTATTGTGCCACCAAACATGAGACAAAGTAGCCACTATCAATTTTTTCTTTCCTGCACGCAAATTCTGCTTCCGAAATTATTACAAAACTCAAAGCATATTCAGTAAGATGAACAGAAATGTTTCTGTATTCATATCTCAAGTAATCATATCTATCAAAGAAGTGTTTCACGCCTACCATACCCTGGAAGAATGCTTTTTCAAGTGTTAGAAGTCACTGGTATTTTAAGAAAAACACTGATAAAATGCCAATTTAGACAGTTTGAGCTCCATTTTTCATCACAGAGAAGGAAATATGAAACATAATCACAGGGGGTTTTGTTCCAGTTCTTTAATATTGAAGTCAAATCATGATAATTTCCACGCTACCCAACTATGTCATCACAGAATATGACTTTGAGCACTAAGCAACATAACACTTCCAAGCAACAAAAATGCAAATGCCTATGGTAGTAAAAAAAATATAGAGAAATACCTAGAGAAACCGTTTCATTGCATGCCTAAGTCATACCTGGTTTATTAAACCAGTCCAAAATGATCTGTACCTATTTTTTCCTGGAAGCAGCAAGAAAAGAAGAGACTGGTACCCATTTTTTTGTTTCAATCTGAATGCTTCATACCCTTTATTGTTAATAAGTGTTGGTTTTAATTAGATCATTTGACTTAGACTGACCTGAAGCAAACTGTAAGAGACAAACTTACAAGAGGCAGAGAGCCTTCAGCTACTTGGGCAGAGCTGGGGAGAAACCAGAAACTGCCCAGAATAATCAGCAAAAGTCAGCCTTTAATAGGGAGCCAAACACTTTTCCTTCCTTTGCAGGTAATTTCTTGATTACTATTTCTCCATTGCTTATACCTAAATTTCACTATGCTGCCATTCTCAAATCTCAAAGCATATCTCGTATCTACAGACTGAAGCAAAGCTTAGGACACTACAAGAAGCATCATCTCATCATCCTCAATCCTTACAGCAGATTTCTACATTTCTGACTGTGAGGAGGGAGAGTAAGGTAAACTTTAATCCAGTGGAACAGCACTTCCAAGCCCCAAGGATGATGGCATTACTTTGCTGGTTAAGGACATTGGGACAATGCCCAGCCTTGTGTCTTACTGCAGCCCATGCTGTACCCAGAAATAAACATTAGAAATAAACAACAGCCACTGTTCTTCTCTCAGCTTCTCCCCAGAGGGAGCTGCCAGGGCCCTGCCCAGTTCTTGTTCCCACATGTGAGGTTCAGCAGTGTCTCCTGTTGTCAGCTCCTCAGACATCTGCATTTGGAAGCTGTTATCAGGGCTCCCCAGAAGCCTCCTGGAACTCTTGATTACGTGTTCCCTGCTGTGCTGTCACTCCAGCAGGACCTGGAGGGAATGAAGTCCTCCCTGAGGACCAGGACCTGCTGATGAGGCCTCCTCAGCTGTCTGCAGCTTCGTCTGCTTCTCGCTGACCAAGGTGCCTGCGGCAGAAATGCACAATAAATAACCCTGGCAGTGATGGTGTGCCCACAAATCCTGAGCCGTGGGCTCTCAGCTGGGGCATCCACCCTCCCTAGATGGAGCTCCAGCACTCCAGCAGCTCTGGAATCACCTTCAATCATCTCACATCGTGTTTAAAGCGAGCTCTAAATGTCCGTTCCTCTACTTCCAAAATTTACGGTGTTGCTTCAGACTATTTTAGTCTGAGCCATTTAACTGAAAAACAAATCTAGACTGAAACTCTGCATGAAAGAATTCAATTAAATAGATTCACTGTTTCCAATGTGTTTGGAGTGACAGAATTGAAGACGATAGAAAATTTAAGGGAAAATACATTTTTATACCATCTTCAGACCCTAGCAAGTACTATCTTGACAATAAAAAGGTTCCTTTTAATAGGCTTTCATCTTTAATTATCATGAATAACTCTATGTTTTTGCTCTACCCATCAGTGTTATGTACAATTGGTACATAGAACTCCTCCAATAATTGGAATTTTCCTGACATTTTTATACCAATTCTCTGTATGAACAATTTTTTTTTTTTTAACAAGGCAGTAACTGCTTTCTTGGCTGCCATGAAATTAGCAGATGTCAAATGAAACTGTACTTTTGTCCACAGATCCTTCAGAGGAAGCTATCAAAAGATGAAGCGTTCCATTAGTAATCTGTGTCTGGTTTTTAATTTGCAGTTTCATATTTTTCAGTCAAAAGTCTTGGACATGCAGGCAAACCTACCAAACACGATCAAAAATCTCACTTAATTTTTCATTTCTCCTGACAATTCTTACAAAACTTTTGCATCTCATGAAGAATTTAGGTGGACAAGAGTTAAGACATCAAAGGTAATCCACAGTATGAGTGATTCTCTCTCCTCCTGACACAAACTGAGGATGTTTCTCACTCCTTACTTTGCTCAGACTCCACCCCAACCCAGACTGGGATTCTGTGACACACAAATTAAAGACAAACAGGGCAGACAGAAATTGATCTGTCACCAAGGGCTACCCGTGTGCAAGGTAAATAAACGCAAATTAATAATAACGCATCACAAAATATGTTAGAAAGTTTATTCTTAAATGAAAATCTTTGAGTTAAATACCTCCACCCACATTCAAGCCCAATGGGGTTCTGAGTGCCTAGAGCTTTATGATTTTGGAGTCAAAGCTTATAAACTCTCAGATCATCACAGAAACAAAACAAAATTTAGTTCAATTTTGAGATACAGACTCTTACAGTTTAGGGAAACCCACAAGCAATTAGAAAGAGACCAGAGAGAGCACAGGAAGAAAAAAGCTCATGGGTAAATCTGCTCAAAGCAGCAAATTTTAAACAAAACAAAACTTGTATTTATTGAATGTATTTTGAGCTATCTATATAAATTGTTGACTGAAGAATTTAAAAAGATGTTCCAACAAGTAAGTGGAAAAATAGCAAGTCTTTAAATTCCTTCACAGTTAATATTTAGCCACTAATTATACAAAAACATCACCATCAGCATATTGTCACAAACAAACTAAAACACCAACCTAGGGTTTTCAGTCTCATTACCACATTAAAGGATGGCTTCAGCTTGCAGGTTAGAATCTGGTTTAAGTCTCACTCGTGCAACAAGAACTCAGCAGCACAGCATAACACCACTATTAAGGAATTTTTCACAATAGTCAATCTTAACTTCTGTTTGTTTCATACCCATCCCTGCTGTTATCTGGTTAAAATAAAATCAACAGCCAGCTACTAATCATGGAGCAATGTTTAATTACCAGTTCCAAAGTTACTGTCATATGCAGTTGGACACTTAATATGACTTCTCCGTCCTGTGTTTTATTGAAGTGCTATGGAAGAAATAAGCTGAGTCACAGATGGTTAGAAACTGCTTTTAGAGTATTAGAGGAGGAAATTTTCTGGAGAAAACCCTCAGAGTGTGTACTCAAAGTTGTAGATGATACTCACAGTCACAAACATGCACAGAAAAATTGGACTGGCCAAGGCAATTATGAGCTGAGCTACTCACTACAGGTGTGGCCAAAGATAAAAATTATCAGCTGAGGTTAAATCATCTTGGATTTAAAAATAGGGAGGGAGACAATCTCAACTCTATGCAATGAGGATGTTGCCCATTTCTGTGAAAATGAACCTTCCAAACAAGATAAAAGAAAAAATAGCAGAGAAATGAACTACTTCTAAGAAACAACTATACCCCAACTGCGTCTAAACCTTCATCTCACTTTTCTGTATTCCCAAAAGAATCTCAGTAGCTTCACACATTTCCAATAAAATCCCTGCTGGCAGTCATCAGCCAGATAGACCAAATGAAAGATGACTTTAAAAAAAAAAAAAAAAAAAAAAAAAAAAAAAAAAAAAAAAAAAGGAAAATTACCACATACTGACATTTCCAGAGAAAAACAGGAGGAAACAATCATTTAAGGTAACTGTAAAGAAAACAGAGTTTGTCTATTGACACTTTATCTAGTGCCTTAGGAGGCAGATCAATGAAAAAAACCCACGTGGTTTTATATAAAAAAACTTTGACCAATCCTAAACATACCCAAGGAATGTAAGGAGTCTCTGGGTAAATGGGTTGGGAGTCCAGCTGGAGGGTCAGGAAGGATTTATTCATTCAGAGCCAGGCTGAAGACCACAGGTGTGGCTAATTCTCCATCTAATGTCACATCCATGAAGGCTGTCTCTTCTTACCTAATTAGCCCTACTCCTGATTCTACCTCCATGAGGTACAAAGGAAGGTAAATCAATGCAGCAAAATGCAGCTTTTCTACTTCAAGACAGAGCTGTGAATATCTATGTCAGTCAGGCTGCTCCCAGGGTAGAAGTTCCACTAGTATAAAACTAACTGGGGAAAATAAAAAAGCCCACAGTCTGAGGTTATATTTATGTTTTCATTTCCTTCTTTCATCTCAAAATAGGATCCAATAACCATGTGTTTAATGGAGATGCTGGGGAGGAGTGGGCCAAACATCTGCTCCACTTTGGCATTTCAGTTTTGTCTGGAGTTTGAAGAGGGCTTTCCTGTCATTTGGATGAGGTGCCTGCAGAAAAAGCTGTTTGTGAAAGTCTGTAGGCTCATGTATTTCCTGCCTCTAAATGTAAAACCTTGAAAATATAGCAAAACTGCCAACCAGGAAAAGCCAAATAGGGAAGCAGTCCAAAGAAATTTTCAAGAACACCAAAGAACACTAAGAAAAAAAGAAGAATTCAACATAAAAGTAGCTTCTGAAGCCATGAATTGAAGAGTTTTTTTCAGTAATGTTTTGTGTGACAAGGAAGATCAGCTATCACAGCTGATAGTTTCTTAGAAAAGGCAGAGGTTTCTCTGTTCATTAATGAGGTTTTATAGATACACAAGTCTAGGAACTAAAGGCATCTGCAGGGAGTAACCTTGCAGTTCCCAATTTTCTAACATCTATAGATTCCAGCAGATTTTTTTTACAGAAATATTTTGTAATTTCATCTTCCCCTCCTTCCTCTTTTTTTCTTTTAATATTTTCAACACATGTGAAATCTGGACGTGTTCTGGCAGGACCGAGGCCCATTTTGAAGGCTGGGACAGAGCTCATAATGCACCAACCAACCTGCTCACACTATTAGAATACTGGAGAGTTACCTTAAGCATTTTTTTTTTTAATGATTCTGATTTAATTGTTCCTCATTTATATTCATCGCTGAATGTCACTGCATCTGAAGCTATTTTGAAAACACAGCTTTCTCCCAAAGGGCCCAATCCAACTCCCATTCAAATAAACAGCCTTCAATGGAGCCTATTTGTTGCCAGCCAACAAGATTGAATTCTGCTGCCGAGTGGTCCCCCGAGCGTTTGTCACAGCTCTTTACAAATATTGCTCCAGCAAGAGCAGCCCTGGATGCTCCTGTCCACATGCACTGCAGACAACTCAAATCTTTTATCTTGAAACACTCAGCCAGATTTAAAACTCCACCAGCACAAGGAATTGAATCTACCAAGAACATAAACAGCAAAAGGAGTAAGAAATGCTTAACAGTTATAAAAAAGCAAAGGGAAAGCAAAAGGATGATGAAATAATTTCACATGATAGGATCAACCAGCATTTACTCCATCCCTAAAATGAAGCTACACAGGAAAATGTGTGCCGATCACAATGACAGCATACAACCAAATTTCACAGCTACAGTTTTGAAATAATAAGAAATTTTGCTACAAAGTGTAGAAACACCACTCCAACAGTAAGTCATAAGGGTTATGAGCAAAGATTTTAAATCTCACACAGGTTGTCAAAACAACAAAGTTTAAGACTGATATTTCTTGATCACACTCACACCATATGGAAGACCCTGGTCTGTGAAAGAAACACTGTGATGGGCTTTGAGGACAGGTTTTGGTGGTTTAGGCTAAATAAAGTAACGGTGTAACTTCTCATCTGAGCAACAGAATGAATGATACAAATGAGAAAACCCTCCAGTGGAAGGGCTCTTACTCTCAGATCCTTTATCCTACTTGGTAGCACAGAAATCCAGATTCTGGCTGATCAACTCATTTGTAGCTTAAAGTCTGAGACAGTGGAAGATTAAGAGACTGTTTCAATGGGAATTCCACGATGCAACATTGCAAAATTGAAGACCTTTATAAAGGGAAGTGGTTTGCTTTGAAATTAAGAACTTGATTTGTTGTTATACAGTATTGACGTGGTTCTTGAAAGAGCACAGATCTTGGGAGATGCTCTCAGTACTTGCCAGAGTTTAGAAACAGAATAACAAAATGTGATTTCTAATACAAGTTCAACATCTCTAGTTCAAAAATAAAAAAATAATGCATAAAATAGGGTGGGGTTTTTTTGTTGTTGTTTTTTAAGTTGGCCACCTTATTATCCTAAGAATACTCTTGAGAATCTGAGCTGATACCCAATTATTTCAGTGGTGTAATTTACACAGTGCCTCCATGTTTTGAGAGAATGCAAAATGTAGCATGAGTTCCTAATTTCCACCTGTGTCCCAAATCCCCACTGCAGCACCAGATAAAGACAGGGCTTGAAACCAACCAAAGCAGCTCAACCAGAAGACCTTCCAAGTTTGTGCCAAGATGACTCTTTTCAGAGAATGCTCCATACTCCAGCCTTTCCAAGCCCTCCCTATCACAGCCCTACAAGAACAGGGATGTTACCTCTGAATTCCTTATCGTAGGATCAGAGTCACCTAAGCCTTAATGGCAGGAACACACCTTCAACCATACAATGCATAATCTCCAAACATTGTTGTGACTGACAGCATGGCCCATCCACACTAATGAGGTTAAATCTGTATGTATACAGATAAATGTATGTATATAGGTATCATTGGGTGTGTATATCCACACATAAACAGTCTCCCTGTTCTTGCTTGTATACATGAAATGGATGAACGCTAAATCAACAAATCAACTGCACTGAGCTCTCAGATACTGTACCCACCATTCAAACAGGAAAGTTGGGCACAAAAGACTTCAGATTTACAACCGAGGTGAGTAACTTCCTTCAGGTTAAAAGACAAACCACACAGCAGCAGTTGTGCAACACAAGCTCAGCACCAACACCACCCTTTACCCCACAGCCCTGCACCTGCAGCCACGAGCATTCCCAGCAGTGGCAGAGAAACAGACACAAACACGCTCTGTTTGCTCCGGGGAAAACACTTATGTTCAGGAAGGGTTGACCAAAGTAAGGTTCTCGTGCAGCCGCTCACGATGAAAAGGTAACAGAGTTGGTTGCCAAAGGCAGAGGGCTGTCTAAAATGTGCGTTATCTCATTTTACCGCCGCATGGCTGCTTGTCGAGGTGAATAATTAACTCCTGCTACACCTCTACAGAGCCCCTGAGCCCTTCCAGGAGGCTCATCTGCTCCTTCCCATCGCTCCGCTGAGGTTCAGGACCACCGGGAAGCCTGAGCTGGGATCGATTTCCCCAGGAGAGCACAGCCAGGCATCTTCACGCCAGCCTGACCTCAGCCAGCCGCGCTGAGCCAAACCAACGCGATGCTGCCACCCGAAACGTGTTCAGACAGACGCTACCGCTCCGTGCACAGCGTCACCCAGCCCCGCTACTGAAATAATTCAGAGTTCTGCCCGGTGTGGGGGGCGCTCGGAGCGGGCGCTCCCGGGCAGCTTCGGCCTGCCCAGCCCTGAGTCGGCAGAGCTTCGCCCCGAGCCCGCAAAGCGCCGGGGCTGTGGGTTGGACTCATCCTCCAGCCCGAGCATCCGCAGGCAGCGGGAGGAGAAAGCTGCCTCCCGCCGCCAGGCACGGGCAGGCTGCGAGCGGAGCGGAGCCGCGCCGGCCGCGGGGCTCAGGCGGGCACAGCGAGCGGGGCGGAGGCTGCCGGCAGCAGGGACGGCGTGGCGCGGGGCCGGGCTCGCTCACTCACCGGGAATTCACCCCGCAGGCGGGCGGATCGCAGGGCCAGGTCCCGCAGCACGGCCCCCGCCTGCCCGGCCAAGGGCGCCGCCATCTTATCCGCTGTCCCCGCCCTGCCCCGCGCCCCGGGCGGAAGCCCCGGCGGAGGCGGAGGGGGCCGGGCGGGCCCCGCGAGCGGGTGCACCGTGAGGGGCAGTGGGGTCAGCACATCGAGTGTTTGTGATGACTGTGCCCGGCACGGCTGGGTTTGGAACTGGTGACCGGAGCAGGAAAGGGCTCTGTGGAGAAGGCGGCACCTGGGAACATGCGAGAGCCCGAGCCAGTGGGGTCAGCACGTCGAGAAGGACCCGGCGGAGAGGGCCGGGCGGGTCCCGGGAGCGGGTGCGCCCTGAGGGGCTGCGGGAGCCCGGG
>VYXD01008937.1:1462439-1569979 GCA_013397195.1 Hylia prasina | reverse complement strand
GCAAGGTGCGGTGTCTCTCTGACGAGGAAAGGCCGAGGGAGTTTCTCAGCCCCGAGAAGAGACGACTGAGAGGGGGACTTCGTTAATGTGCATAACTGGGTTAAGGCTTCAAGAAGATGGACTGGGCTCTGGTCGGTGGCGTGCGGCGATAGGGTAAAGAGGCAGTGGACAGAAACTGATGCCCAGGGAGTTCTGCCTGAACACGAAGAACCTCCTCGCTGTGCACTGACCCATCACGGGAACAGATTGCCCAGCGAGGGTGTGGAGTCTCCCTCGCTGGAGATGCCCCAGAGCTGTCTGGACACGATCCTGTGCCCTGTGCTCTGGGATGACGCGGCTTGAGCAGGGAGGTTGGACCAGAGGAGCCACCGTGGTCCCTTCCAGCCCGACCCGTTCGGTGATCCCTTGAAAATGTGTTTGGGATGACTGTGCCCGGCACAGCCAGGTTTGGGACTGGTGACCGCAGCAGGAAAGGGCTCTGGAGAAGGCAGCACTTGGGAACATGCAGGCAGTGATGAGTGGAGGGCCTGGGAAATGTGAGGTGCCAGCCTTGAATTGCCGGAGGCTGTTCTGACTTCGTTTTTCATGACTAAAAGGTCTTTTAAAGGTTTTTATTAGGAAATATCAGATTTACCCAAGCTAATAAACCCTAATAAGGCCTGCTGGGATCCAGCTGACTCCTCATAGGCACTTTAACCTGAACTCCACAAAACACCTCTGTTCTGCATCCACAAGTAACGTGTGTCAATGTCAGGTTGAACATCAGGAGGAATTTTTTTTCACAAAAAGGGTTGTCAGGTGTTAGAATCAGCTGCCCAGGGTGGTGGAGTCACCATCCCTGGCAGTTTTTAAGAAAACACTGGATGTGGCACTTGGTGCTGTGGTCTATTTGACAAGGTGGAGATTGGTCACAGGTTGGACTTGAATATCTCAGTGGTCTCTTCCAACCTAAATAATTACGGGAAACCTGTGAGTTAATGCCAAACCTGAGACACCAAACTCAGGCCCACTTGGAGGATGGAGCAGAAAAGCAGAGCCCCAGTAGCTTTATGTCCATCACGTGGACTTAAAATCTGAGCAGAAGTTGCATGAAAGTGAGTCCCAGAAGCCAGATTTGTGCAAATTATTCCATCCATCAGGAATGACTTAGGAGCTGGTGTGGACACGGGTGTATCATGTCTACAGAGTGAGGCAAACCCAACAGTCAGATGGCCTGGTCTTTGCAGATACACTCACTGTGCTCCAGTTGAGCATTTCCTTATCTGTTTCTGTCTGGTGCACAGTTTTGGTAATCTACCTATGAGTAACAGAGAATTAACCAAATAGCTCACACAAATTGTCCATTTACAATCAAATGGTTTGGGGGAAAAAAAAAAACCAGCTAAAATTGAGCGGTGGCTGAGATACCCTTGCAATTTTACAACAGTTCATATTAAATTCACCTATATTGAAGCATGCAGAGTTAGCATTATATGGGGGCATTATTTATGCTGAACATTATTTATTCAGTGGTTTATGATGAAATAGTTGGATAAACACTTAAATCCCCATCTTCCAGTCCAGGATGTGAGTGGGAACAAAGGAAACTGCTCCTGTCAGGGCTTAGAACTTACACTCCCAAACGTGTTTTTTTAAAGATCAAGACTGAACAACTCCTTTATTGGAATTTAATCAGCAAATAAATTATACGTCTAATAGAGGAAAAAATCTGCAATTTCATAAAAACTGAGGTGCTAGAAAAGTCTGAAATTGAACACTTTTGTCTTTGTCATGACAATTTAAGTAACGTAATATGTTTCAATAAAGAATCTGGAGGTGCTATTTTTTGATAGCATTGAGCAATAATGTATGGTTCCAGTATTAACCCAGGTATTACTGTGTGCTTGTTCTTTCAGAGTATTATATACCAACTTAGGTATTATGATGGAGGAACTGTAATTTCATTTTTAGTTTCATGACTGTGCTTCAGTAAACACAGCGTTCCCTATTCATACAGACTATTATGGCTGTCTGCATTAGGTTTATATATATAGCAGGTATATAAGCTTTCAGATAATGTCTGTGAATTGCATGCAAGGCTATCATTTAATGCTATGAGGAGCATTCTCACTGCTTAATATAAATAATGCAGAACCTGCTTTGCTATATTTTTATTGTTTAGATTTAGTGGAAAACCACTGTGCAAATAACAGAGCGTGGAGTAGTCACCGAGACTACTATGATTGTTTTTTTGTATCTCTTTTACAGAACATCCCTGACCTTTAAAGTATGAGGAGAAAAGATAGAGAGGTTCATTGTCTTCACATGCAGTTTCCTTCCATGTGTGAACCAAAGCAAATTTAGATGGAACAGGTCTCTGAAGCAATTAGAGCAAGCGAGAGCCAGAAGTTTTGAGCACAAAGATGTGTTGGTGTGTGAGAGGAGGGACAAATTGTGAATAACTGTTGGGATACACGCTTGCAATGCAGGAGCTTGGGAACAGCTGAGGAGTAGTCTCAACACACCACCCTCACAAATAAGGAAGGGAGGGAAGTGCAAAATAAAAGAGGATAGAGGGAGAGGCTGGTTCCTCCCTGTATCTCTCATGGACATGCAGCATTTGACTGTGCTTCTGTTCTACCTTCCCCAGCATGCACAAAAGGTTAGATTGTAGCCAAGCTCTTAGCAGTGGTCTATTTAATGTAAAACAACCAATAATGGTTTTGCAGTTAAGTTTAAAAAAGAACATTGTGTAAGGTTTGTACCTCTTTAGAAGTTATCATTAAGGCTAAATGGTTGATAGTGTTCAAGTGCAAACATTTAAAGACAAAAAAAGTCACCTTATCACAGGTAAAGCACAATTTTAAGTGTTTTTGCAATGACATTGTATATTCATTTTCTTACCTCTGCAGATTACCTCCCAAACCATTGAGGTTTTGGTTGGTTGGTTGGTTTTGGGGTTTTTTTAAAATTGTTTGGTTTTGTTTTTAAATTTTATACGTGTTGCTCTAGCTGGGTTTTGATGGGTTGTAGTTTCTGTTGAGAGTACTGGAACCAGTGGGCTGAAAGGCATTTCCTCAACTGCACATTGCCTTGTAATTGTTCTTACATTAACTACAGAGCTTCATATTCACATGGATTTCATAGGGAATAAGTTTATAATAAATAAATTTATTTGAAAGATGCCTCACACACAGCATCCCCAAGAACAACGAGTGAGGGTAATAAAGCTACAGGAAACTCACTAAAATAATCCCACTGTAGGTGGCTGAGGAACAGGAAACAGGATCATAGGGTGAGTCTGACGGTGCCACTGCAGAGCATGAGTCCTGATGCACAGTCCTCTCAGATTATGATGCTCATTCCCTTTCTCTGTTCAAATGTTAAACCAAAAAATAATGTGTGGTAAGTGGTAAATGCACCAGTGGGTGGAGGAAAGGTAACAAAGGATTTAAACAAAAATGCTTGGGTCTAAAAAGAAGGATGAAAATAAGGAATTAAAAATAGTGTATTAGAATTGTAAATTGCCTCCTAGGTCACTGAGTTCAGTCACTGCACACAGCCACAAAATTTCCATTTATTAGAACATTATTGAAATACACTGGAAGGTATCCTGGAAGGAAGCAGGATGGGGTGGTTTTGGGTAGGTAGGATCAAACATCCTGGTTTCTCTGTCTGCAGTAACATAGGAGCTCTGTGTGCTGCTGCATCACCAGGCTGTGTATGTAAATATCAGTTTGCCCTTTTCATTTTCAGATTGTCTGCACCTCTGCTGTGCATAGTGGAACTTGTACGTGGCTCAGAATGAAGGAACCAAGTGAAGCCTTAAAACAGTCTTTGCATCTTCTGCTCAATGCTGTGGGAAACCAGGGTGCTGCATTTTAACACTCTGTGATAACTGACATGAAAAGCAAAAAGAAATGTCTAAAACATTAAAATAATAACTTTAAATAATAATGTGGCATAAAGAGAAAAAGTAGTGGAATAACCACCTTTAAAAAGATTTATAGCAAGAGAGGCAACACCAGGCGTAGCAACAGTAGCAATAATGCTCCACATTTTTTGCTATCTAACCACATGACTGTGTAAAAAGAAAACTTCCAGGAATTACGATACAAATTAACAAACTGAAAACAATAGAAGTGATGCATCAGTTTACAGGAGAGCTACTGCTACCTCTTGCCAGTGGCCTGCTGTATAATGAGGCAGACAGGAGAGTTCAGGTTCCTCAGCAGAGATGGAGTGTAGGTCTATAACACTCAGTTCCAACAATGCTGAGAACCCTGATATTGAGGGTAGAAAGACGATTTTATTGAACTCCTGTCAGAGACGATACAGGACTGGGAATACAAAAAGTGTAAAGATCTGAGCTGTGGAATACAGTGAAAACAACCTCTCAGAGTCTGGACCCCTTTGATAAGATGTCACTATATCCTTACAAAGACTTTGAATTGTATAAAAAATACAGTGAATCTAAATTCAGGAAAAAATATCTATCAGTCTTTTAAAAAAAGAAAGCTAAATTTGCCTGGGGGAAGGAATGGAGGTTAGAGTAGCAGCAAAACAGTGACGTAATGAAAAGACAACCTCTGTTGTGTCTGCTGAGCAACTCAGTTTATTATGTAGAAAGACATTCTAAAAAGAACTTAGATTTATTAAACATGAAGCAAACTCTTGAATAGATCAATAATCTTCTGTACATTGTATTTAAAAACATATTTAGCAGCAAGCCATTATATTTAGAAACATTCCTATCAGCAAGCTCTGTAGAGTGTACAGGAAAGTTCCCAGATGAAGAGTTTGCTGAGGCAGTCAAATGTGGAAGCTCCACATCCAGCGTGCTGACTGGTAGGAATCTGTGAATTCCATGTGAGCCATGCAGTAAAGCTCTTTCAGTCTTTCCCAGCAGCCCTGCAATTCCCATATGGGAGAATAAAGGCAAGATGTCACTGCTGTAAGAGAAATTACTTGGGTGCTGGTAGAAAAAGCTTTGTTTTATGGTGTTCTGTGTGTCCTGCACAGTTATCTGCAAACAGGTGAGCATTTGCCAGGAATGAAGCCTGGTTACTGCTTGAGACTCTTGAAGGCTGTAGCTAAAAAAAGCAGTGTTTGCCCCTACTAAAGGAAATCAGAAAAGCTATAGGTGTTCCCATCACAGCTAATCCATGTTTTAATTCACAGGCTGCAAAATACCTTGTTGCCTCAACCTGTTACAGGGTTTGAAATTGTCTATTGTAATTAATTTCCAAACCAGTAAGGTGAAAGGGTTGCTAATATGCAAGGGGTAATTTTTTCCTGATGAATGTTATGGGTTGCAGAGGCAGAGAAATTGATTTTTCTGCCAAATGAAGTATTGATCTAAAAGAAGCTTACTATGCTACCTAGTTTGGGGTCATAGGGTACTATTTCTGTGGATTTTGTAGATTGCTTGCTGTGTTTTCCTCTTCCAATAAAATCTTTTGTCATAGAGGCAGGTTTCACTTTCATTACAATTGGTTGGACCCCAGCAAGTGGTTCAGTGATCATGGAAGTTTATAAAACCCATAACCTTTCTGAGGAGTCAAACAAAGGAGTGCAGCACTGTGTGAAAAAGCTTGTAACAAAACCTGAATGCACCACCAGAGGAAACTGAACTGCCTAAACATAAAGCAGGGTGACAACAGTTACTATGGCATTTGGTGCATATGCTCACTGCTTTGTTGTCTAGACAGCATATTTGGACATTTACAAGTGTAAAATAAAGGAGGATTTTTTTTTTTTTTTTACCTGAGCTGGTGGCAAGAGCAGTTACAGCTGATGGAGCCAGGCTGTCCCCAGTCACAACTTCAGGCAGACTCCACCACCACTAATTTGAAAAGATCTCAGTGCCTCTATATAGAAAGGCCAACGTTTGTAAATTTTTTTTCTTCTGTTTCTGGTTTTCTTATGTTGTATGGTGTCATCTCTCAGACTGGCTGTGAGAAGAAAGAGAATATCCACAAATGCAATCACACAGACGAGACTGTGCTGGTTTGTTTTGTAATCTGTTCCCTTTAGAATACAGCTACCAGCAAAGAGCAATCTTCCTGCCCATGGGCCTGGCAAGGGCTGCTTCCAGGCCTCTCTTTGGCTAGTTAATGTATCAATTACCAGCTAATGTATTAACTCTTCAAAAATGGAAGTGTAGGCAAAATGTGAGTTCCTGGAGTAGAAAAAAGACAGTGACTCTTTCTAAGATCCCTTCAAATTACATACAGGGAGCCTTTAGGAACCTGATGAAAACATTAAATATAATTGACTAAGAACTGATCATACCCATGGTGGACTGTAAATAGTTTCCTGACCATACAGACTAAATGCTTTAACAGAATTCTAACTACATTTGCAAGCATCATGTCCCCTACACAGAGGTTTGCAAATCAGCTGCGTTAGTATTTGCTCTTTGAACNTTCTAACTACATTTGCAAGCATCACCTCAAGCATCACCTCCCCTACACAGAGGTTTGTAAATCAGCTGCATTAGTATTTGCTCTTTGAATGGTGTTTGCAAATTTTATGGAAATTCAAAGAGAAAATGGGCAAAAATCAAAGTCTGTATCCTCAGGGGACAGTATCTATACGAACAGAGGAGTAGGGAGGGTAAAGCCTCATACTTGCCTTGGACATACATGCATTTTATTCAGTAAAAGAAGCCGTATCATTTATTGACTTCATTTCTGTAAAACTTTATCCTGTAAGCAAAATAGCTCCAAAATGTTTTGCTTATGAAGATTGTTACAACATACAGCTAAGTATCTTCATAAACTCTTGGAAATGGACATAGATTATCTCACCTTCAAGTCTTACGTGTGTGTAGGCATATACACTTCATTTTTTTCATGCTTTGTAAAATCATAATATAAAGATTTTTTTCTATTAGTAGAGCTAGGAGGAATCAAAAAGAACTTCCCCAGGGCCTATTCCTTTAATAGCTTCTACAAAAGTACATAGGAATTACCATATTTTTAATTAATATGCATTTGTTGTAAAGATCAAAATGGGAATGCTTTAGCTGCCAGCTTGGCTATAGCAGAGCCCAAAAAAATTCTTTTGCATTCTGCCTCACAAAAGAAATTGGAATAAAGTTTCTCTAAGGAACAAGTTCTAGTATTCATCTGATTTAGTAAGTAGCATTTGCAAGCTTAGCTGTTACATATAGCACTGTCAGGTATAGCTTCTGCTATGTATATTGCTTGTCCTTAATAAATGTGTTTTGATGATTTTGTTTCTCTGGGAATACTGGGAATGTTTTAGTGCATACAAGCAACTGTACAATCAAAATTCCATCCCAAGGGGTATTTTTATGCTATCAATCTGGGCTTCAGAAAATGCTGAACTTTTTCTTTAGAAAACCAGTGAAGACCAATTCATTAACAACAAGTGCCATAGGAGAGAGAGTAATTTAGGATCAAAATCCTGTGTACTGTAATAAAAATTCAGGGAACCAACAGAAAATCTACATGGACAACTCATTTAATGACTGTGATGATTTTATGTTTGAGGTAACATACATCTTGAGTGTAACATATTGAGCAAGTCACTGTTTATTCACTTTGGATTTAGCTTCCTTAGACCTTTAATTTATATATATAATGAGTGTTGAGCTATATAGTGAAACAAATCTCTTTGTTACTCAAGGCTACCTGTGGCTTCCTTGATGGAATTCAGAGCAGGATTCATAACAAATAAGAGAGTTTGAAGGAATAAATGCTGAGAGTAAACTTCCTTATCTCTGCTGGTTTCTGGGACCACAGTTATTATTACGGTGTCTATGGCCCATGGTTCAGTTCTCTACAAAGGAGAGAACTCCACTACTGATCATCCTGCAGACATTAATGTGAGTGCATAATGTGGGAATGCTCAAGTCATGAAGTCTTATTTATAGCTGAAAGAATTCAAAAAGAATTTTAATATTGCCAATGAATACTCCCCCAAATTCCAATGAAATTTATATCTATGTAAGAGTTGGTGTGTGTTTCATTCAATAATTGCATCTAATATTGCCAGCAAGGAAAGAAAAACAGTAATGTATGCCTGGTATGACACATGCCATGTTTCAACTGAGAACATGACTATTGCCACCCATAAAACAGAAAATTATTGCAATTAATTCATTACTTCAGAACAACAAATAACTGAGGAATTTGCAAAATACATCAGTCTTCTGTGAAGAAGAGAAGACTTTATTAGGCAGTAATTGTTATGAATTAATCACTTAGCTTTAATGCTAAGTATGATCTCGTGATACAGCATAAAAATATGAGTGCCAGTCAATAAGCAGACAATGACTAGTCTTGGGAAGGGATTCATCTCTTGTCCAGAGTTCCTGGAGAATAGCAATGACTTTTTATTTTAACCTCTCGTTGGAAGCAGCAGTTCAGTTCATGCTGTCTTACAGCAGAAGCACAGGCTGCAGCAGTGGCACTGTGCCTAAAGAAAATCTATCCTGCAGAAGTGTCTCATTCTTTTTGAGGCCAGTGGAAGTGATAAGTCAAATATTTCTTGCACCATTTAAAGCACAGAAGATATATGTAAATATATGTGTGTGTCATTACATGTGTATATATATGTGTATGCATACATATATATATATTTAGTGGAGACCTTTACTGATAGATTTATATTAAAATATATGCTAAATATTATTTAAGATCTTTCTTCTGCTGGTTTCTGTGACATTAGGAATTTTCCAATACTTTCCTGCCTAATTCCTCAGGTTTCCTCCAGTTTATTGAAAATGGTGAGGAAGTTTCAGTATACCTAGTATTCCAGGGGTTTCTAACCAGCATGAACAGGTTAATTGCATAAAGCACAGATCAAATTGCATAGAATTATTAATGTAGCCCAGTCATGCCCTGTTACATCTGTGCTGTCAGACTGAACAGGTCTGTCTTAATAACCTGAGAGAGGTTGAGAGAGTGAAAATCAGCTCCATAAAATTCCACCCAAATGAGAAAATCAGTCCTGAATGGACAGTGAGTACAGACCATCAGAAATCATTTTTCTTGATGAGCAGATGGAGAAATGTGTTTTTGAAGGTAGGTTGTTAAGTGTTTCAAAGGTAACTATCAGAGGTCATTTCAGTCTCAGCTGATTCTCTCTCAGGCTTTAGCCAATACTAAATGGCAAGTTCACAAGTCTTACATGTACAGCTGTGGTCTGCAGAGTGAGAGGTGTTTATTGAAAGCTGAAGAAAAGAGACAAAGTCAAAGCCCACAAAAAGGACCTTTTAGGACATCATTCTTATCTGGGAATGGAAAGCCAGGGATTGGTTCATGTTGTGTAGCATTTTGCTCCCTTGTCTATGTGGAACCACACCAGAGGTCCTGTTTGTCATGCAATTTCTGCTTGTTTTGTGAAGAATGCTGGGTTTGTATATCTAAAAATCTCCATCATTCTCCATGAAGATAAGACAGTCTGCAGCTTAAAGAAAAAAACCACAGAGGAGGCAGCAGGAGCACACAGAAATTGTCCTGATAGTCAAAAGGCATCAGCAGCATGTCCTTCTCTTCATGATAGGCTTCGTAGCCATGGAACAAAGATGAAGCAAAAACTCACAGAGAGATTTGATATTCAATTATTTTGTCTCATTTCTTTCCTTATCTGCCAAAGGGTACAGTGGTCACATATGACAACTGTCCTTTGCAGACAAGGTTGCCATCCTGACTTCATCCAGCCCATCTATCATTTCACTGTCACGGTGTTTCACAGCACTGTGACTGCACTGCTGTGAGACCTCTGCTGCTGCAATGACCCCCAAACAACCATCCAGTCTTAAGGCAGTTCCTCTCATTTGTTGCAGTAAGCTGAAATTTTCATCAGGGAGCTGTTGCTTCTCATTTATAAAGAAAAACATCGGCTATTATGGTAATAATACAGAAAGCCTCATTAATTACAGCACACAATAAAGAATAAAGCGAGTGTAAAGAAGCCAAGCAGATGGTGCATTATAATCAGACTTTTTAAACAGTAACCTTCACAGTAGGGAATGCTGTAGGTGAGAGTGCAACTTAACTTTCATTAAAACATTTTTATTTCTGTGTTTAGGACATAAGTGTATTTCCAGATAAGGTTTTTGCTGAAAGTTGAATTATTCTGGAAAGCCTGAGAAAAACAAAAAGCAACACAATTTCTTTCTAATTACAGAGATTATAGAGTGTGGAGTGGGAGAGAAGGGGATATGCTGTAAAGTTTTTACTGATTTCTGTCATTCCTTCTGCAGTTTTGAAACATACTGTAAAGAAAAAATTTTAAAAAACTTTTTAAGAAGAGACAAAAATAGGGGCAGCTGTAGCTCTCTATTTTGGGAGTGTGGAGTTGGGGAAGAGGAGGCTTAGAGAGCATTGCATAAAACTAGGAGCCTTTGAGGTATCATTTTGCCCAAAGGGAGGGAAGAGGAGGGTGAGAAAATACTGCTATAGGTTAATGGCAGTTTTAAGAGACAAACCCAGCAAAGATTCCTCCTCCCATATCCAGCATTCCTGTGTTCCCAGGAAATGAAAATATAACCTGTCAGTTGCCCTTGCAAGTATTCAGAAAATAGCTGTAATAGAAACCTATAAAATACTTTGTTAAAGAAATGGTCCCATAAAACAAGCAAAACTAAACCTGTGAGGTGTAAGACTTCAATTCCCATAGAATAATTCATTAGGAGGATTCAATTTAATGAATGAAACGAATGCTAAGAAAAAGCTTCTCTCTGCTTCAGCACAGCAGTAAAAAGCATTGTTCATCTCTGCTGGGTAACTGAAGTGTCCAGCCCTAGGAGCAGCAGCTGCTCAGAAAGCACTTTGTGTCCACACCTGCAGCCTCTGTGGGCTGTCCAAACTCAGCCTGCATGCAAATCCCATCTGCCTTTGCTGATGCTGCAGTGGGAGCAACCTCAAGCCTTTCTTTTTTTTTTTCCCCCAGTATCCTTTGACTTCAGCAGGAAAACAGAGAGGATAACAAGAACTAGCTCTGTGCTGAGAGCTGAGGAGGATCTACAAGAGATGGAAATCTTGGCTACTAGAATGGTTTGATGAAGTAGCCTGAAGGCTCCAGAGCCATGTTTGAGAGCTTTTGCTCTAAGGTTTATTGCAAACATGAGCATTGTGCTTGGAGACAGTGCGTTTAAAGTAGTTGCTGCTCAATCTCCTAAAATTATTCGACCAATTAGGCTTTATTAGAATGTGCTTGAAATAATGTGTATAATGTGTAGCTGTTCACAGTAAATTCTCCTGGTCCTTTCAGCTATGAGCTTTCCATGGCCTTAGTGGCACATGTGTTACATTTTATTGTCAATGAAAATCTAAGAGTTATGGCAATATACTGACATTCCATTACTTTTTTTTCTTCTTGATGTCTTTAGCAATTAAGTCCAGTATATTTTTAGCCAGGACATTGAATGGCAAGAAAGCAACAATCAAATAGTCTATATTAAAAGAAGGAAAAAAAAAAGAAGGAACATTAAGAAAATACATCGAGTTCAAAGAACTGTTACTTCAATTCTGAACAATCAGGTGGCTGGGTTGGCGTGTTTTCAAAGTGGGCAGTAGGAAGTTTGGATTCCTTAAGCTTTCTCCCATTGCAGTTCTCCTATATAAATATCAGTGTATGGTAGCATGTAGAGAAAATATCCAGAGAATTGTTGGGTTTTTGGCGATTCTCTCTAGGTCTGGAGTGGTTCACTGGCCAACCCATCCATACATGATACCTTGTTTTACAGGTCAGAATGTGAAAGGCAGCTCCTGTGGTGCTGCACAGTTCTCCTTTGGGTACCTTATCCCTGACCTTGGCCTGCCCTCATGCCAGTCATGGGCAGCTCATGGGGCTTGTGTTTATCGGCTCCTTGAATGTGGCAATAGAAAGAGACAAATCCTATCCCCTGAAGAAAATCTGTTCTTGTTAATGAAAGTTTCAGTCATCCATCTGAAAGGATATTTAGCTCATGTGTTCACAAAATACTTGCTTGCAACTGAAACTGAGGAAAGGAGCACTTTGCTGCCATCTCTCAGTGAACTGAGAAGAGAGGGAGCTTTATCTGCAAAATTTTGGGCCCATTTATTTGCCTGCTTTCTTTCTGAGGTGCTTTTCTATTGATTTCCTAAGAAACTGACTAAAACTTGGAGAAGCAGAGAAATGAAATAATGTTATACTTGTTTTATGCTGGAGAAAATCAGAAGGGTATTTAAATATTACTATTTCCGGAGTTACCACAATTGAACCTCAGTCTTGCATGGGGTAGTAAATGGAACTGAATGCATATGAATATGTAAATATGTCTATTCCTAACTGATCTGGTGTGTTGAGTGTGCTAAAAAATGAAGTGCAGGCATCAGCATGACAGAAGAGGATGGTAACAATATTAGGGGATTGGCACTGACAAAGGCTGTAAATGGGGGAAGCAGTAAACCACTTCCTCTATGAAATGAAGCAGCCCTTCCTTAGATAGTTTGTGAATTTGTCTGTTCCCTTTCTTTAAATGAAAAAAAAAAAGGGGGTGCAGCTGATGGGTAATGAACAAAATCATTTGTTCATCAAATGTTCAAACTGAGCTACAGGATGTAGTATCTGAGTCTAGTCCTTTTTTCCACCAATATTTGGAGGAATAGCTCAATGTTTGTGTGATTACAGGAAGTTTTCTTAATGCAGTACTCATGAACAGTCTCATTAAAATCAAAGACTGTGACTCTGTAGCTGTGCAAACACCCAAAAGAGATGTGCTGGAGTGTCTGTGACACCTCCAGGGGCTGTTCCACTGCTATTGATTTTACATGAAGGCTCTCGGATGGTGCAGTGATGGACAGCAGAGTAAAACCCTGGGAGAGATGGATAGACATGATTAAGTGTTTATTGGCCAGCAGTCAGTGCCTTTTCCTGTCCTCTTAGGTCCCAATCCACAGATGATATGCTGTTACCTCTTTTTGCTCCAAGGTTGGTCGTTAAACTCAAGCAGAAGGAGCTGATATATTTAGGACCAGAGGTCTCCAGTTCATTGCTTGTTTATCTCCATGCTGCAGTCTGACATCATTACAATATTGAGGCCTAAATAAACAGCAGTTCTGAATATTTAATTTGCAAAACCATTTTATTCAAATATCTTAAATCTCTAAAAGTTTCCAGCTCTTTTGTTTGTTCCTTGGGGAATTTACAATTTCCCTTGAGATTGTTGTCTGTTGTTATTCGTTCCAAAGGAAATATAGAAATCATATTTTAACCTGAAAGGGTTTTATCCTCCCTTCATGTTCTGCTTAATGTTTTTTTAGTTGAATAGTGTGAACTTTTCTAGACACATTTCTGGGATTTATGCATTAATATCAGGCTCCAGGTGGAGAGGTTTTTTATCAGATAAGCAAACCTGAGAGAAAGTCCTGAATGTTAACGCTGAGGATGGAGATGGTATGGCACTTTTTCTTTGAGCAAATCTGATTGCATTTCAATGACACAGAAGATAGAATACTTTTATTTTATTCACTCATTCTATTACTCCCACAATAAGCTATATAAGCTCAGTAAAAAGTTTCTGAGATGTGGAAAAATTTGATAGCAAGATGTACTAAGGAGAAGTGGACATATTTTTTAGTTTGCTCCTTCTTGATATTTAGGTGGCCAAGGTTTTTAAGAGTTCTTTCAGATCCTGCAGATCAATATTCTACTAGGTTCTGATTTTAGCTGAGCTGATGGTACTGCTATCAATGCCTTGCAATACAGCAAGAAGTCTCTCTGGAATGAAGCATGTGGGCCTCATTCAGAGAATATTCAAGTTCTTTTTCAGCCCCTGACATCAGCTGATAAGGCATTGCTGGTTCTTTTCTCATTATGCCTGATTTTATGTTAAATTTGCAAGATTTTAATTTCACAGAGGCCTTTGAATCCCAGGGGGAGCAAAGAGTATAGAGTTCCATTTTAGAAGCAACAGGCCCATCTACCCTGGCCAGAGTAAATAGCCATAGATGATACTTGTGTAATCCACAAAAATATAAAGAAAACTGTACCCCATTCACCTTTGCTGCACCCTTTTAGTTAAACATAGCTTACAACTAATATAGAACATATATCTGATTTGATTGGAGCTAAGTAGATAACTCTTGGTGAACACTAAATTAATGCAGTGTTTAATTGGTATTTTCTACTCAGTAGGGGGCTGTGAACTGCCATCATTTCATTCCTCATAGTTGTTATTCAAAGCCAGTTTTCTGGCACTTCTGGAATCTATGGATTTGGGAGGAAAGCTACATCTTGGAGATGTTACCCCAGTGCAGCTCTTCAAGTGAAGTCATGTGAGGTTGTCTCAGACCAACAGCCTTTCTGCACTCCTAATATTATTCTTTGTAAAACCTGCTTCACCCAGTTCTGTGGGAACAGAACTGGATGGAAATGGTCAGTTGCCAACGCCTCAGAAATGTTAGGTAAGCCCGTGACTGAGTATTCATAGCAACCTTCTTTTCCTTCTTTTGCACTATGTATCTTTTTGCAATAAAAAAATGTGTTATTCCTTTATTTGTTGACATTCCCTAGTGACATGTCTGTGGTTCTGGGAACAAAAGCCTTTAAAAATCTTGGTGTGCTTTTCTGTCACCTGAAAATACAGAACTACAAAGTCTTTGCCCAGACAGCCTGGCTTGTTGTCTATTGTCACTTGCTTCCATTTATCTAACAAATGCTGCCAGTTCCTTAGGTTTGTCACAGACTCTGCTTCACTTTCACCTTATGATGTGACTTACAGCTCCATCACAGAACTGTTTAATAGATGCTTCAGCTTCATTTCTCACTCCCTTGTCCACACAGTGTGGGGAGAAAATTTCTGATGCATTCTGCTTGCAAAGGACTCTGGAGCAAAGATGTTTTTGGCATAAAGAAGTACTTCTGTCAGCCTTCCTCTTGTGACTGAACTGGTGGCTCTTCTCAGGTGTACCCCAGCCTGTGTGTTTTCAACTGCTTTCCACCTGATCAGATAAACTGATTTCTTTAGTGATGTACAGCTGTGAATATTGGAATTTATTATATATATATATATATATATATATATATGGGGGGTGTGTGTGTGTGTGTGTGTGTGTGCAACTCTGTCTTGATTTCTTTTTCACATTCATTCTTCCACATTGTGAACTCGATGATGCCTGGAAAATTAATTTTTTCAAGCTTGCTCTGAAATTTCACTGGAAAATATTGCATTGTGTATGTAATTACACCTTCTTCCTCAAGATCACCTCCTCAGTTTATACCCCACTAGGATGTAGTTCTCTGGGAAATCATGGTTGCTTGACCAGTTCAGTTTTACTATGCGTTACAGATTTTGCAGCCACAAAACTCCACAGTAAAACATAAATAAAAAGCTGATTAATCCAAGGATAACTGGAAATTTTATACAAATTCAAGTAGTATGCCAACAGTATATAGCATTATGTAAAATGTACCCAAGCTATTTTGGTATCTCCCACCCTTACAGCAGAAAAAAGGTCAAATATTGTATTAAACTCCTCAAGTGCTTCAGCCATTTCACCTTTTTGTCGGGTGTTTTTTGGAAGCACCCTGTGTCTGCAGCAAGGCAGCTTGCTCATGACAAACTGGTTTATAGCTTTTCTCTAAAAGCTGTTCATGTTTTTACAGGTAATTTTTTTTATTGAAACCATGGTATTTGCACCACATCAAACTAGTTGATGAAGTATTTAAGAGCAGACAGAAGAAACTGAATGACATTCTGCTAAATGTGCCAGTAACTTTATCTTTTCATGCACACTTCCAAAGATTTAAAAGGAGCTGGAGAGCTCCTACAGAATGTGATGTATTTTGGACAATTGTACTATTCTTATCTCAGCAGTTGGAGAGGATTGAATTTGATTTGTTGGGAGGTGTTTGACAGTGACTCTTGATGTGATTCTCAGTGGTGGTATTATGGTCTAATGATCTCTGGCCCCAGGAGCTGTGCCTGCTCCTTCTGGCACAGGAGGAGCCCCAGCTCACATCTCCTGAAGCTCCAGAAGAAGGAACACTGTGAATGGAATGCGAAGGAATGCTCCTTGGCTGGGGAGGAAAATGACAGACTAAAGTTCACAGCTCTTCCAGAAATGGTGGGTATATTAGTTTACTTTATATACTTTCTGCAGAGACTCAGAGAATTTCAAAGGAGGAAAAGACAGTTGCAAATATTACATTGAGCTAGAGAACAGTGATAAGAAACTGATAGAAGAATGTGACCTCCAGCTGCAATTTGAGGTTGCTTGCAGAAATCCTTGTGAATTCCAATTCCTTTCCTCAGGCCAAAAGAGGTACATGGATTAGGACACATAATTTCTGTAGGCAAAGGAAGAAAAACTTTGGCACCTTACTGCTGCCTGTGTTTAGCTCTCTCTTTTATTATTCCTCCATTTCCTTTTCTTCAGTGATGCATCACCTCTCCAGGTAATAAATCATAGAATCTTTGTGGATAATATCTTCATTTTGCATGGCAAACACATGCCATAAATCTAGGTGAAGCTTAATAATTGGTATATGACATCTTTCTTCTTGTGAATGGCAGAGACAGAGGATCCCATTTCCACTCTACTTTCCCACTGGCAGAGAGACAAAACCTGTTGATCAACTATTTGAGTACTGCAGTGATTGAGATAAATGCTAAAAAAAAACAACAAAAAACCAAGGGGAAAGAGACACTAATACTGGCCTGGCCACTTCCCAAAGTCCTGCTGGAAAACTCCACACCAGTCAATGTCTCTAGAAGGGGATGGCATACAACACCTGTAAACACCTGTACCTTGTCACTACTCATGTGCCAGTGCTGACCCAGTTCTCTCTCAGAACTTATCTGGCACTAGGTATTGTCCTGGAGACCTCCTGGAGACCTCCTGGTCTTGCTTTTCCTGGAGCATTGTTGGACATGATGGTGCTTCTATAGGGCAAACTGGCCAGGTGTTAAAGGACTGCAATGATTCAGAGTGCTCTAAAATGGAGTGGGCTAATTCTAGAGCTGGCTGGACTTGTATGAGCATTTTCCTAAAGACCTGGCATCTCCATGCTCCTTGCACCCTGACTGCTTGGGACATTTTGGCAGCCAGGTGCTCACTGTGGTATGAAGTGCCAGATCACAGAGCCATAAGCTCCCAAAGTAGAACTGACAGCTCTGGAACAAAGGCAGGGGAAATTTTCTCTGAGCAGGAGTGGTAGTATGAGGCCCATCAAATGTAAGGCAATTACGGCGCCAGCTAATGGAATCAGATGCCAGCTTTGCTGATATAACTAGTTTCACAACCTCTAGCCTTCCCAGCATAACACAGAATAATTCATAATGAGACTGCACAGAACTCTTTCAATTAGATTGCAGCAGTGGAGCGAGTTATTTTAGCTAGGCAGCAGCATGCAAAGCCTGTAGGCTCAAACACATGGTAATTGAATGAATAGACTCAGGCTTTTGCTATCACACAAAGAAAATAAGATGTAAGAGTCTTCCTCTAGAAGACACCCATTCAGCTGAAATCATCTGCCTGCACTCCATTCAAAAATCACACTTCTGGATGAGGGGACAGGTTGCCATTTCTCAGAACAGCTCTCAGTGGTGAGGATGCCTTCAAGTGAAGATTGGGAGTGCAGCTGTAACTTTCAGATGGCACAAATGTCAAGAATGCCTGTAACACTTTAAAAACAACAACAACAACAAAAAGGAACGCTAATCAGTAAGCAGGGATTCTGAAAGCAAGCACTTTCATGGATACTATCTTTATTAAAGGTGATATTTCAGGCAAATATCTTTACTCACATGAACCCAGTAAAAGACAGGCATACGTGATTCTGTGTGAGTTTCTATTTTTTGTATCTCCAAACCATCACCTGCAGCCTTCCTGCTGAGGGGATTGGAAATAGCAACCAAACATCACAGCACACCTCAATGCTTCTGGAGCACTGCCATAGTGCATGGAAGGTTCTTCCTGTCTTCATGGGGGGTTTTGCTCTTTCCTGAAAGTAACTACTTCTAGGATTGAGTTTAGGTCACCTCATCTTTCCCCTAGGAAAGATAGGAATTCTTTCCCATGGTTCCCCAGACACGCTGCTTCAGACAAGCATCTTTGGTCCAGGGCTTTTATTCTGGGCTTCAAAAATCTTTCAAGCAGCAACTCCTAGATGAACACACTGGCATAGCTGATTCCTGGCCTGCTAAAGGATTTGAGGAGAGCAAGAAGAGAAAAAATTCAGGGCTCCATGGAAGAAGTCCATAAATGTTCTTTCTTAATTGCAGTGTTATACTGGAAAGGAAGCAGGAATAGTGTTGATTATAATAGTTTTACACAGTTTTGCAGAAATTATCTATATAATTCTCTCCAGTGGACAGGGCAGCGTTGCACAGAGAAAGAAAAGTGTGGTCAATTTGCGAGGAAACCCATGGGACTTTAGGTTTTGGCTTCAAAAAGAGAGAACAAATTATTTGAGCTCCTAGGTTTGAATAAGAATTGCTTATAGTGAAAGAGATTTTACAGCCCATTAAGTTCAGTCAGTACAAAATGAACTTAACTGGCCAGATTGACACCTGGAGAATACACCTTGTGCTAGAGGAAATCTTCATTTGTGTAAAGTTGACGCAGCTAATTTTGTTATCTCCTGCTTTGGATTTGACACCTGTGAAGTTTTTGCTGCTGGAGCTGCATTTTCTGGGTGATTTGGAGCAGGCTGAGACCATAGGAAATGAAGGAAGGGTCGAAGGAAAATCAATGCTATTCTGCTACCTCCCATACTCAGTGGGCAAAATGGGCAGACAGGGGCACAAGGCTCACACTCAGTATCCTACAGCTCTAGGATCCTGATCAGATCCTGCACATTACTCCTCATACCTGAACCATGAAGGCTGTGATAAATCCAGTCCATTTGATACTCCCATTTTTCTTAATTATTGCGAAGAGCAGACAAGGGCTAATGTCCTTTCCCTGGTGGAAATGGCATACGACACACTGATGTTGTAAATTACCAAATGGTGTTTGAGATCCAGGCACTGAGAAGAGGATGAGAAGACAGATTTTCTGTGCCGAAAAGAAAATCCTAATTCTGCTCAGCTCTTAAAATAAAAAAAATGGAAAAAAAAAATCCTGACTGAAAGTGATCCAGAATATTATGTCCTTCACAGGAATGAAGAATTATGAAGTTCAGCTCAAGTGTTGACAGAATAGTTTATCACAAGGTAAACCACTTTCTTTAGATAACCCTTGCTTTTTAAATTCCTATGCATGCAATCATTTTCCTTTTGAAGACATTTAAAAGTAGACTATCAAACAGAATATTTCCAAAATGACAAGATCCTGAATCTGCAATTGTATACAATAATATTCGGCCAATAGATTGAATTAAATTTCCTTCTAGCATAAAGTGGTAGAGTATGAAACTGGCCATGCACATGGACAAAATCAAAAGCCCTCAGAATGAGTCCTATGGTAACCTAAACAGTCATGCTTTCCCAGAAAATCTGTGGCCTTGCACATCTAAAGCATCAATCACAGTGTTTGACGCCACCTCACAGAGAATTTCCATTCTCATTTCTTTGCTGTGGCATGGGGTTATCTTTACAACAATAGTTGTGGCTATGTGTAAATTGTTGTGTAAAAATAAAAGGGATGTAAGTGACAGGCAGTGAAGTCTGGCAGCACAATTTCTCCTATCACTCAAAATTCAACAGTCATTGCACCAAGTCCTGCACTCAGCTGACAAGGTCCCTCATTATTTGGTCTTTGAAATTTGTAGTGCATCATCATCATGCCAAATTGACTGTTTTTTTCCATCTAGCATAAACTTTGAAAGCTGGTTACTTCTTCCATATATTGTTTGGCACTCTTTTTTATGTTTTTTTTTGTTGTTTTTTTTTTATTCAATCACAAAGGGAAGTCCTAGAATTCATAGTGTTTTCTTTATGAACTTAGGTAAGAAGTTTTCATCTACTTAAGATACTACCATGGGGACAAAAAAAATCATCCAAAGTGCTTCAAGCAACCACTGAGCACCAGTTTTCAAATGCAGAGGGAGGTTGTGTGGTTTATTCTGCTAAAAGCAGGAGCCAGATTTGATAACTGGCTGGACTCAGAATTGCATGGAGGGGGACCAAGGATGCATCACTTCTGAGTGCTTTGTCTGGGAGACAGCTTCTACTTGTGCACAAGTGTAAAGACAGAACTCCCAGTCAGTCAGTTTCTCAAAAATGGAAAGGGAATATGGGATCCTCACATCTGGAAGTGTCCAAGGCCAGGTTGGATGGGCCTCTGAGCAACCTGGGATAGTGCAAGGTGTCCCTGCCCATGGCAGGGGGGCTTGGAACAAAATGATCGCTAAGGTCCTTTCCAGTCCAAATCATTCTATGATTATTTCCATTGACTGTAACTCAGACTTTTACATTCCCTTTTTTTTTCATTGCCTTTCCTTTTGAAGAATTGATTTCAATAAGGGAAGCAGTACCAAGAGAAGATTGGCTGTATTGAATTCACATTGAACTGATTAAAAAACATTGAACTTATTGGAAAAATAAACATATTTCTTTTTTCATTATGCAATATTTCAGCAACAAATTTATTTGTTTAATATAATGTCTAAGTAAATATGATAGGGAATATTATTAAACATGATTGCAGAATAATTTTGGAAGCTGGAAAACAAGTTTTTATGTGTGCAATACAGTTTGCAATTAAATGTCTTTTTATGAATGTGATCATATAATTTTTCACCTTCTGTAGCAAAGAATGAATAGTGTGAGGATAGTCTAAATCTTTTTAAAAGAGCCTAGTTTTCTTAAGATTTTTCCAGATTATTGTAATACTCTAAGGACTCAAGAAAATCTATGTAAGGATAATTGGGACAATAAGCAAGTGGCAATCTGAACAGACAGCTGCTGATCACCATTTTCAGTGTGCAAAGCTGGGGTTCTGGTGCTGGGAAAGAGATGCTGTAGCTGAGATAATTTTTTTTGCAGCTTTCAAAGTAACTAAAGATCAGGAATGGGAACTTCCATCATTCCAGTTTGTTCCTTTGACTTTCTGTAAATTTTCCATTGCTGACACTGTTACTGGTTATTAGCTGATACAATTAGACTGGGGAGATGAGATTTTGCTGGTGAAGAAAGCGTAAAGAATTGAACTGACACAGTTGTACCAGCAGTGTTGAGGCTAAACTGGCTCCAGCCTGGTTGTGGGTTGTGCTGTAATATTACAGATGCCTTGTTTTGATGCAGGGAAATTAGATCAGTGCCCATGGGCCCCAGCACAGAACTGTGAAACAACACAGTGTTCCATGTCTCTGTACCAAGGATATGTACTCGCTCTGCAGAGTGACTGAGCTGGTACAAGTGTTAAACCAGAAGGAAAATATCATCTCTGCAAAGTGAACTGACAAAAATTCAGGCAATGTTCTACAGCCACTGCTATGTTCTTATTGCTTTAATGGTTTAATTTTGGATTATTCAGGGTCTAACATGGTGTTTGGAGCCTCGGAAGCAAACTGTTCTTCAAGTGTCTGTGCTTCAGGCACAGGCTGTGATTCTTGGGGCTGTTCTGTGCAGATTTTGATGGCCCTGGTGGGCTCCTTGCAGCTCAGGATGTTCTATGATTCTCTAACTCTGTAGTGCTGGGCCATGATCTGCACACACCTGGGTGCAGAGGGGGTTCCTAAACCTCTGTGAATGATGGCTACAGGCACCAGTCATTTACAGCCACTGCAGGGCAGCTGCTGGGCTGTGCAGCTGAGCCCAGCACTGCCCTGCAGGAGCTGGATCTGTCAACTGGGGCACAAAGACTTCACCAAAGACTGTTGTGAGGTATTGCTGCCTTCTAAGCAATGCCTTGTTTTAACAGCTATTTTAAAATATCTTTCTAGGTGCTTTCTCAGTGGTAGGAGAACTTGCTTTGGGTTACATTTGTCCTAGAGACTTTCCCAAGACAGCTTGATGCCTTTCTCTTCAGACTGTAGGGCCAGACACTTTACTGACATCACCCTGACCATTTTCTCTGATGTAGAAGGACCTTTTAGGGATTTGGACCAGCTGAACAAATGATGTACAACTTTGTCAGCAATACTCGTTTTATACATATATATGCACACATTGGCGACTCAGACCCAAACACTCCTTCATAAAATGCTTGAAATCATGAGTCTTGTGCCTATTTTGTACCTTCATCCTTTGGCCCTTCACTAGTGACAGTGCCTGCATGCAATCCTACCAACTTAAAAATTCATGCAGTCAGTTATACACTAGGTTGGAACATCCATTATCTTTAGAAGATAAATAAGGCCAATAAAAGTGCCTTTTCTTTCACAATGTAAGTATTTTTTTCCATCATTACAACTGGGTGCTGAAGTTTGCTAATTCAGAGCAGTAATGCACATTCTGCACATATGAGTGATGTGGAAAATGAGGAAAATCAGGATAATTTAACCTCTTTCCTAATTAGTTCTAAAACCAAAGAGTCTTTTAATGAAATTAAGTTTTGGGTTGGAGAGAAGAACACTTGCTCTGCATAGGCAAATGACAACGTATACCACAGATTTAATTAAAGAGAACAGAGATAAGTGCTGCATTGTATGCTAAAGTAATGTTTACTATAGCAACTGATTACTCTGCAGACAGCTTGTTATTTTCTCTTCCAATTTAAAGTGCAGATAAGAAATATAGGAGGATGATAAATATTCGATCTGAATTGTACCTTTTAGGGAGGTGACTGAAAGATATTGGGAACACTTATATAAGAAATAAAGCTACAAAATCCTTGCCAATATAAATTGGCCTGTTTCCATTTGACATTACTGAGTGTTTTACACCAGTTGAGGAGCGACCTCCCAGGAGGGCTCATAAAAAACTTTTGTACCCTCAAACCTTTCTGTGAAGAGCTAGACTTTTTAGATCCATGTGAAATGGCCTGATAAATCATCATCCATTTTTTCTGAGAAAGTGAAGAGGTGACTGGAAACAGTGCTGTTGTTCTCTGGAAGAAAGCTGTATGACATAACCAAGAGATGGTAAACAAATACTGCTCAGTCCTCCTCCTGTCAGAGCCTCCACCTTTGTCATTGCTGCAGCTGCTGTGGAATGTTCCCTCCTGTTTGTTCTGGTGGTTGGTTACAGGTGGTGTAACAGTGGCTTTCTGCTGAGGGAGGAGATTGAGAAACAGCTCTATTCCCGAGCCATTACACGACTGGCAAACTACAGTGCTACTGTGTGCCTGAATCTCTTCATCAGCATGGTCCTTCCAAGCTACCCTATCTCATTCCACTCTCCTTTTCTTCCTGAAAGGCAGGAGTGAAACAGGAGCAGTCCATGGGAGAGGCAACCCTGTGCAAATCAATTGAATTTAAACACCAGACAACTTCTCACTGAGAACAATCCTGCCTATTCTGTCCAGGTCAGAGCCAGCTAAATATAAAACAGGGACAACAAAGCTTAATTGTTATCAAATCATCTGGGAATGGGTAGGGCCCCAGATGTGGTGGTGGTGGGAAACAGCTTGTTTCCTAAATTAGCAGTGGGAAAGTAGCCCCTTGTCCTGGTGCAGCAGGACTTTCAGGATCATGCAGGAACCGTGAGGTTCAAGTCCTGCAGGAGGGACAGTGCACTGCTGGCTCTGTGCACTCCCCTCAGAGCAAGCACCCCCTGAAATGCAGAGTGTTCCAAGCATTCAGCTCACGTTTCCAATGTAGCAGGGCAAAGCCAGACTTTACGTGTGTCAGATTTATCCAAGAATAAAACCAAGAATAAATGCGAGCCTCATTATTCTTTTATTACTATTATTGTTATTAATGTGTATGTATTGCATTTAATTGTGATGCTAACTACTTCCAAATAGCCTTTTTAACTAGAAAGTTTATGTTGTATTTTATTAATGCAATAGGTTCTGACTTTCCAAGTTTCCTCAAAATGAAACAATTTTCTTTTCAAGTGTACATCACTGAAGTCAAAGAGACATAATATTCCCAACTGTATAAAACAGCCTGTGGCAACTAGGTTAGAGCTGTCAGTTTTACACATGGGGTGCCTGACAAACATATTATACATACAATTCAAGGCTGACCTTATACTGCACCTGAATTTAAATCTGTGTGCTGTGCAATGCTTTATATCCTAAACAGGCTGTTAACACCCTCTTGCAGCCCTTCCCTTTATAATGGGCTATAACTGCAAACTCTATATTGTCATGAGCAGCAGCCAGAAGGTAACACCATAAAATTAGTTAATTTTAACATAAAGATGCCAAATCAATTCTATACACATTTGAAAAAATACATTTTCTTTCAAGCAGTGTGTGCTTGCAGATAAGAAGAATGTTCCATAAAAATTCACCATTTTCCCCAGTGTTTTAAAGTGTCTGATGTCCAAAATATATGGGACAAGAAAATAGTGAACATACTGAGGACCTTCAAGACAGAAATTCAACTTTGAAAGGAGCACAGACATTAAAGAATCGTTAAAAAGAATTTTTATTCCAAATATTGCTGTAAGGAAAACTGTATACAGTGGGGAAATACCAATAATCTCTACAGACCATGGTTATAGGACACAGCTTTTCTCAGGAGCCTCTGCAAGTCTTGTGAAGGCAGTTCATGGGCAGTAGGCTACGAGTGGTCACTGTGGGGCTCTTGTTCATCTAATGTGGAACACACTTTGCCAACCTCTCCTTCCTGGAATATCCAGGGGGTTTTATTCACATCTCTTAATCCATCTGTGAGATAATCTCCTCTAAACTAGAAACTGCTGTTTCTACTAGTTTGGAGATGCTGAGATATAACCCAATGCTTCCCAAGAGTGTAGCACAGTCATTTTTCAAAACTCCTGGTGACTTCAGCAGAGTAGAATTTCTGCTGTAACTAATGAGAGCACCACAGAACCAACCAGCAGTGCTTCCTCTGCTCGTGTGCTGGGGAAGGAAAAAATTCATCCCTCTCTTAGTATGACTGGAAGATTTTCAGTCTTTGCAAGGGATGGTGTGACTGCAGCCAGTGCAGGAGGCAGGGGGAGGTGGGAACAGGGAGGATTTGTGCAATACACTAAATCTCAATGTAAGCTTCTGTAGGGTATGTAGGAGGCTACAGAGGGAGGTGAGATGTTGAGACCGATGCTTTGCATCTCTTGACTCTCTCTGCTTGTCCCCCTTGTGCCTCAGCCCCAGGCAGGAGGTGTTCAAAGCCTAAGTGTGGATTCAACTTGCCTCCAAAATGGATTCTTCACACCTATGGTCACAGAGGGAAACAGTTTGGACTAGGTTTAGGGTGTTGGTTGTAAAAAATTGGTGCACTGCTTGTCCTGACTGTGCTGCCACACGTGCAGCTCGTTGTGTCACACAGGCTAAACAGGGGCAGGACTGGAAAGTGCTTCAGGCTCTGAGTATTATTTACACTGCTTAGTATCAGTCCATCCCTTTCTCTGCTGGGTAAATAGGAATATAGAAGGAATCATGGAATCAAGGGGGTCCATCTGCTTAGTCAGTCTTCTGGCTAGGAGGTATTATCCAGTGTTGTAACACTGCACACTCAGTAGCTGAGTCCTTGCTCAGAATCCAGAGCAGTTCTGGGGCTTACTTTACAGCACTATGTCTCTTATCTTTGATGGCTTTGTTGTTACGTAGATGTGATGTTTGCATGTCAAATTATCCCTAAAGGAAAAAAAAAAAAAAAAAAAAAAAAAAAAAATATTCAGCCAAGCCAAGCTCAGGAGAGGCAGCAGAGCAAGGAGCCTGATTTCCTGATTTCAGGCTGACCCAGGCAGTGGGAAGGTTGAGATCAAGATCTCAGCCTGAGCTCTGTAGGTTGGGCTTGGCTCTTTGGCTGGTTTCCAATCCACAACAGGAGCTGGCTGGGTCTGGCTCCCTGCCTTGTCTCTGTGAGCTCCTACCATGCCTGGCACCTTGAGCAACAATGGGAAAAAGACTGCTTTTCTTGGCATGAACAAATCCTTTTGGAAATGTTTTCAGGCATTTGGAAGAACTGATTGGAAGTATCCCATTTAAATGGATACTTTACTTTAAATGGATTCCCTTCGTTATTCTCCTACATGCTCCTGTCAAGCATCAATAGGTACTATTTCCTTTTAATTTCTTTTGGAAATAAAATCCTTAGGACTATTGGGTTTGGCTTTTGATTTGGGTAGTTGCCACTCATTGATTCGTGTCAGACCTTAGAAAACTGGCTGAACTAGGGCACAGAGCAGCATGTATATTGTTACAGTTAAAGAAATTATTTCTCACCAGTGGTGCTTTGCCAACTAACAGTAGTAATTCATTGACTGGATTAGTTTCTATAATTGATTGCCAACTTTCTTAACAAGCTTGTACTCCAAAACTTTAAATGTAAGACTACTCCTGTCCCTCCTCTGGAGACGTTTATCTTGTATGCATTATGAAATGGGTACAGCCTATTAAGGTATTCTTCCCTGCTTGGATATGACAGATATTCTCAAAGGAACTAAACTCATTTCTGCACACTGTGCTAGAGATCTGAAGAAGTAAACTACAATTTGTTCTCCCCAAACAGCACTTCTTATTTTGGTGCCCAAGCTGGATCACCTTCCCATGAACTTTACCCATGGATGTTTATCTGTGAACCCAAAGCCATATGGATTTAATTTCATAATATACAAATCATTTTGTAGATAATGTTGGAAACAAACATTTTATTACCGATTTCCTATGAATTAGACAATGTCATTGACAAAAATTTGACAAGTTATACAGATTCTATTACAGTTTTGCATATTGACTTTTAATTATGCACTGTTTAATCAAACAAATAACAGTATCTTTCCCATCAAATGATAAGCAAAGTTTGCAATCTCTATCATGACTTATTTTCTTAGCTCATCCTCTAGATTCTGTGGGTTGAATGAAAAATCAGAATTTTAAATGTGTGTTGAAAAGTTAGAAGGAAGCTTCTAATATTCTAAATATTCTTACTTGGAAGAATGCTTTGTTGAAGATGAGTTAGATGTTTGATTTGCACTCATTTAATTGGTGCAGGCAACTGGACTGTTTAAACTTGGTCCATGTGTTACAAAGAGGGTTTTTCAAGGGGCCCTTATGCTGCATATCTTTCTATAGGAATTCACTTGCATGGGCTGAGGTTTTTGGTTCAGGACAGGAAGTTTTTATCTATTTTCTGTGATCAAAGAGATAAAATACACCAGGTGTTAAGCATCAGTTCTTCTGTTAGGATTAGCATGCTACTATCCACAGACTAACCCTCAGTGCTAGTGGGTAAAAGGGCAGGACAGTGTAAGCAAGTCCTTTTGTGCATTTTAATCCAAGCAGGGTTGTTGAAACAGTTTTTCCTCTGGGTCAGATGATCACTGAAGCAAAGTCATGGTACTGCTTTTCAGAGAAGAGACTTTGTCCCTAAAGATGAGCAGATGTTGAAATCAAGACCTGTTGACTGTCCCAAGTGTGAATGGGCTGGTAGGTGCTGAACCCCAGTCTGTGTTTGAATAATCTCTGAATAATCTGAGTTTTCAGCTCTGAAGCCCAAAGCCATGAGCTGACCCAAGGCTACTTCTCTGCATGCCCTTGGCCTTATTCTGACCCAGAGATATTCCCAGTCTGCAAGACAGCTGGGAGAAGTCACAAATACAGAGAAAATAGTTTAGGAAGAAAGAAAATACTTCTAGTAGTGCTTCTGAAAGTGATAGAAGTCACAAGCATATTACCTTTTAAAATAGACATCCTTCAGTTTTTTTGTGGTTTCTACTGGTTTTTTTGCTCATCCCAAGATTCTTCTCAAGCCCACTGTTTCCCTGCAACAACTGTAATTCCTCAAGCCATTCCTAAACTACACTTTAAAAGCTCAAATAGAATGAAACTATTATGAGAATGTTATTCACATATGAAACTGCGGCCTGAACTGCTTTCCATGTGTTTTATTTGTTAATTAATCTGGAAGCATCCAGAGCTCATTTTAAAGAGTCCGGTTTATAGACACATGCACCCAGAGCAGCAGCCTGTGCTAAGGAATATGTTTAGAATATATGCATGGACTTGTTTTGTGTTCATATAAAGTATAAATGTTGTTTTCTCCAGGTTGTAGCATCATGATCCTAAAAACTGAAGACAAAGGGTTCTGTACTAAAATCCTGCCAATGGAATGAACAATAGTTATTAGTACTTAGGTGTTTTTTATTAGAGTGTTAAAAATACTTATCTCTGCTCACCTCTATGATGTTGGGGGAGAGGGGGGACTAAGGAGTGCTAAAACATTTGCATTTGCTGTTAAATGAAAAGCACAACTATTTTCCATTGCTCTCACTGCTGAGCAACTTGGTAGCAATGAATTATTTGAAAAGCAGCCATTTTCTTCAAGTGGCAGAGCTGTTCCTTCAGCAACTCCTTCTGTTAGAAAGTTACTCACACTTAAAACCATAAGAGAGAGATTTTCCAAACCTCCCTTTGTAAGAGAAAGTCGGCCTGTAGACATACTGGGTGGGTGTTCATACCTTTTAATTTTAATTTTAAGGTTCCATTGAAATCAAATCCTGACCTTCCAGAGTCAGAATTTTCTCAGTGCTAAGGGCACTTTTTAAAGACAATTGATAATCTGGCTGTTGCCAACTACATGTTAATTTGCTATTAATAATTGTTATTAAATCACTCTAGGGCAAATGCAAGTGTAAGAGGCTCAATATAATTCTTGTCTGGAATTAAGACCCTGCTGCAGTCTCTGGTTCCACAGGGAGCACATGCTCAGTGGCCAAATTCAGATGTGTACCTTTCATGGGACATGCACTGCCTCCAAGGGAGGCACAAGCCACAGAGAGCTGAGGATCAGCCAGATATCCAACATATTTTTATTCTAGCACTGCAGTATGTGCTTGTGGGCTCGGATCCCCACGTTAAGCCCTGAAAACCAGCTAACCTGGGCAGGTGCAGGGCATCCATCAGTGAGAACTGCTGTCTTAGGGCTAATGAAGGAAGTCTCCAAGAACTGGGACTTGCATGCCTGATAGTTTCCTTGATGTACAGCACAGGTGCACTAAAGCATTTGGGAGCTGGAATCCCTTGGTTTTGGCTGTGCTTTTCTGAAAGTGGCAGCTTATCTGTGCTTCTACATACAACAAAAAACAATGGAAATATCTTCAGAAGTGGGCTCAAGAGGCTGAATCATAGCTCCAGCAGAGATATATCCCACTTTTCCTTATTGACCTTTAATATAGCTTCCCTGGCACTCTGCAATCAATGTAATCTTTTCACTATGATCATAATGGCCATTATCCTGGAGACAACAGATAGAAGTGGAAGCAATATTAAATTAGAAAAATAGCTGAAGGATTTCTTTGTTTTCTTTATGGATTTCTCATGAGTTTTTCTTTCTTCTGTCTCTTTGTTCTTCCCCTGGAGTCAAAAATATTTTTACGCTGAAGCAAGAGGTTGGTCCTATTAATATTGCAAACTTTCCTCTGTTCCACTACATTGCCAACAGTAAGGCGTTATTTAGGGAAAAATATAAATGCATAATAAACAGATCTATACAATCATTACTAAACTAAAATAGCAGTTAGGAAAGTATTTTTATTGTGAAAAATGGCCCTGTAAGACTTGCTGGCTATTTGTAATGTTGCAATGTAACTCAGATAAATTGGTGCCCAGGAGTGTGACATTTCAAAAGCTTGGAAATACACTACATTTTTCTGGGCCGCCATTTTTGTAATTCTGCCAGCTATTTTGCAGGAGCAAGAAGCAATTCCTCTATGCCCAGGCAGTTCAATTAGAGTGTTGTAGATGTTGTCAGAAAGGCTCAAACATGAGTGCCCCTGAGCAACAGCGGCGATTACATGAAGTATCCTGTGCCCCTTCTCCCTGGTAATTGACATTTCTGGTCATTTGTGTGCAATGTTATTAAATAACTTTTTAAGTAATGACTCATTTTTCTTGTAAACTTTTTATGAAAAACTCTCCCATTTGGGGTTAGAGATGCATTTTTTAGTAAAAATAGGTTAATAGATGAAGACTTCCACAGGGACAAAGGCTTTTTTTCTATTAAGTATTTCTACTAACATAAGTAAAAGTTCACCAGATTCTGGAGATGGATGTAGGGCAACCTGGTAATGTTATCTGCTTATCTGTCATTAGTCATAATGTGGATCAAGAGTTCAGGAGATAACCAAAATCCTGGGTGAATTCAGGCTGTGGAGTAAGAAAGGGAGAAGCAGATCAGACACTGACTTGGCTGACCTGGGGTTAAATAGCAACCCCATCTACCTGAAGGTTGAACAAACAGCACTGCACTTTAGGGGCAGAGCTCAAGAGTGTTTGAGAGCTTGGAGGTGCAGCCAAAAGCTGGATAAACTGTACAAAACACAGTGGGAGTGGAGCAGTGGATGGGGACAGGTGGTGCTGTGGCCCCTCCACCGCACTCCGTGTGCCTGAGGCATCACTTGGGACTGATTCCCCTGGTTCCCTGGACATTCCCATTGCTCTTGTGCTTTGCTGCTTCAATCTCTCAAGTCCTGGCAGGGCTGGAACCCCTTTGACCTCTGTGCTTCTGTGTGTCCCAGGCCATGGTGCAGGAACCGTGGGCCCTCATGGCTGTCTGTGGGCTCAATGTTTCTGAGCCTGAGAATTGCTAAACCCTTCCCAAGGGAATTTTTCAATCGTTTTCTATTTTCCAGATAACTTTGTGTCAATAACAAAATTATTCTCATAGCATTTCTAAGTAAACAATGTTCCTTTCCCATAGGGGACCTCTCTCCCAGATGTTGTTTGGTATTTTCTATTGCTTGACCAATGGAGAGAGGTGTCAGTCCTATAGACCAATAATAAGCCTTTTCAGTGCAGCATGTTATAAAAAGGCTGAATGAATTGTAAATAAAGCCTTCTGGTTCTCTTCTGACTTCTGCCTGGAGTCAAGCATCTTTATTTCGTGTCCAGTTGTGACATCTGTCCTTGATGGGACACAGCTCCTGCACCTGGGAACACCTCAGCATCTGCCTCTACCCTCTCTGCACACACATGATGGCCACAGAGGTTTAGGAATTCAGCTCACCAGCAGCACAGGAGCACTGAACACACCACATTTCACAGCCTGAGCAGCCAGCTTCAGATCCAATCCAAAGAACCATCCACAGGGATGAGGAGGTGCAGCCCCTGGTCTGAGTGCTGAGCCTGCTTACAGGCCACCTGCTCTCATCCTCAATTCTGCCCCAGTTGCCTGAATAATTGCAGTCTTCAGAACTTTCCCCCATTGTTTCTTCACTGTGTTCATGCAAAAGAAAGATGATTTGTGCACATTTAGGAGTCATAGATTTGCTTCATGCTTCTGCTGCAGTTTTCAGACAATGGCCTTGATTTCCTTGCTCTGAAATGGGACAATAAGATGTTTTCTGATCTATCTATGTAGTTGCTTTGTAAGGACAAGAACGTTTTCCTACTGTATGTGCATGCAATGCTCAACACAACAGGATGCTGATTTTCTAAAGCAAAGCACAGTCTTGTTAACCTCCAGAGTCCTCTGAAGCCAAGAAATGGGAAACACTTCTTATAGGTGAGCTGTGACAAACCTATTCCTCTTGATTTTCTGATTTTCTACTAGGAGTTTGCACTGACTGCTATGAAAAATTGTTACTGACCAGTTGTCTAAAATCCTCTTGATAACAAGCAACAGTTTTATTTTTGCCATCTGGAAATTGATTCACTCTTGTGATGATCAGCCTTCATAGAGGTGTGACTTAAAAATCCATTTCCTAGAGATGATGAATAGCAGTCTGGATTTAAAGCCTTTGGAAATCTCTGTATGTGACTTAACACCAGGGGATGAGAGAGCACGACATGATGCAAACTTGGTGTTTTAACCTCGAGGCTTAAATGTCATAATGCAGCATCACTTGGTGTTACTACTTAAGAGACATTCGAATAATAGAAAATAAAATTAGTATGGTTTCAACAGTTTCAGTTTCAGGATTCAGAACATGTTATAACTGTTGGAACTACATCTGTGACGTTTCACATGGAATCACTTCATGTCCCATTAAGTAGCTGTTTTAGCTGATTTTTCTCATAGGTGTCCACCCAAATGACATCAGCATCATAGTCTACATCAAATCCAGCCCTAGTACTGGGTTGGGAATTTGTTCTTAGGTATATCTTAGCAGGGACTGCCTATACATTCTGGTACAAAGAAAAGACTAAACCAAATGCCCTAGTAAGGGTTTCTGCTGTCTGCTTGCTATCTCAGCATTCATTTGACCTGCGATGTTCCCTTAGAGGAAAGCATTACTATTTTCTGTTGACAAAAGCACTGTCAAGAGGTCTAGGGAAGAAAAGCAGCAATTATTTAACAAGCACACATCAATTCCTAAAATTGCTATTATGTTAAATACCTGGTGTACCACTTGAAAATCTGCTATTATAGGCTACTGGTAAAGAGAGCAGCAATTGTTATCCTTGTGCCTGTGGCCTGATAAATAATCATGAGATGAGGAGCTTGGAGAAACTGTTTAGTGCATGTGAAGGGTTAAATCAGATTTTACTCCCTAAGTCCAATTCAAAAAAGAATAACTTGCTTTTTTCTGGAACATATTCCAATTCTCCTTGAGAAATGATCCCACTTTGCCTCTCCACAGTGGTTCAAGATCCATTTGGGATCTGTATCTAAATCCCTGTCTAGTGGGAGGTGCAACAAAGGTCACAGAATGTACAGACATTACCCTGCATCAGAAATAAAAACCGACCCAGCCACCAAACAAACAAATAAACAAGCTCAATGAGAGTTCCTCCAAAAAAGTTATTCAGAGGGTAATAGTACTACAGAGAGGAGGAGTTCTTATTGTTGTTATAATCATTGTGTCTGCAGTCTGTCAGATACTGACAGGCGCCTCTTCACCTTTGTAAAAGGGAAAAATAAGTGATCAGATTGCCAAACCCATAGACTTTGATATCTGATCATGTCTAGACAGCCTCTGTCCCTGCCTTTTAAAGGCAGTCGTCAAATGCTTTGCATCAATAGTTTGAAATGCTGCTGTTTTTAAGATATTGAACATTAATGTCACCTCCCTGGGTCCCAAGAGCCTGCCTGTTCCACACTCGTTATTTTTAGGTAATAATGGATACTTTCTTGTGCTTAGTTTTAATAGTCATGCAGAACCAGCAGCTTCAATATCTGAATAAACTGCCTCACAAATTAATCAGTGCAGAACAAAGCTGTTTAGAGTCTATGACAGCAGATAAAGTAGTTTGTGGTGCATTATCTGTGCTCTGTGCTAAAAACTAGTGCGAGCTGGAAGGAAATTTTATTAGAAATCAAATTCTCTGGGACTCTTTGCCAAACTGTAGAAGTGGATTTTATACATTATACATGATCATTTAATGTAAGTCCTAAAATTTCAGAGGATTATTTAAGAGACTACAAGCTTTAGGGAATTAAGAGACAGCTGACAATAGAATTGCCCTTGTGATCAGAAGAAGTCTTGGATAGGTTAGATGCCTTGCAGGCAGTCAGAGTGCAAATTCCTCTCACTGGCAAATAGAATCTATGTCTTTGAGCAGAACTGTTTGTGGTTGAATCATAATGTACTTCTCTTAGCTCAGCTGCTCACTTTTTGGGCATTTAAATTGCATGGTTGTAGGAAATAACCGAATTATGTGCAGCAGTTTTGCATCAGCTCATCAATGCAGAAGGAACTGACCAGAGCTATCATTCACTTCTTTACATTTTTTATATTGGATATGGAAAAAGAATAGTTGTACATTGAGCTAACTATTCCTCTTGCTTCTGATTATTCTCAGTTTACATTTAACTCTATCATCTATCTGTTCAACAAATCTATGTCCCCAAAGCATTTATGAAAATAACATGGGGTAGAAGCTGACATATTAATGCTGATAGATATGCAGAGATAGTGAGGGGTTTGAACGTAGCACATTGTAGATGTGAAGACCTTAGTATAGAAATGATCTCCTGAGTAAAATCTATGTGAGATATATAGGAGTTGCAACACAGAATATTGGCTTATTGCACTCCATAGATTTGAAACCATCTCTCTTGGATGGCAGTGGAAAACTTCAATATACTTACATGAATTATAAATGATGTCTGATTCTCTTGTTGAAGTAGGTACTGCATGTTTTTCTAACATAGGCCCTTCAGCCTTTAAAAAGCTCCTTTGTATGTGCAAAGGCGAAAGATCTGCATTTGGAAACATTTACTGCTGTCAATACCTTTGTGTAAATTGTGTACCCTACTGGAAATTTTTCTGTTTTAATTAGGAGTGCCACAGTTATTCCCTTAAAGTCACAGCTTTTAAACAATTAGTTTGGAGATGGAATTGATCTGGAAGAAATAACGCTCGCAAAGATGCAGTGTAGGAAACCAGAATTGATTCAAGGCGACAATTCCTAAATGGTTCAGACATTTTGGTGCCTTGAAATGAACATCTTTTCTGTCAGCTCTGAAATATAATAATGAGCAACAAGGCAGATCACAGACAAGGAATCATCACTTTGCTTATCGGATTCTCAGCAGTGATACAATTTACATTCTTTTAGATGTCTTTGCATTGTTTTTGTTGCAAAACAGTAAAACTGGAAGTGCCCGTTGCCAGCCCGAGATATTAACCCTTCATCATAATTACAGTAATGGCCTCAGGACATGAATAGCTGGATAAAGTCCTGGACAGGATCTTTTATATTCTACAGTGATGATGAAATTGCTTCCTTTTCTTGGCAGAAAGAAGAAGCCTTCCTGATTTTTGTTTGGAGCATATGAGGTTCCAGTTACTTCATCAACCAGCAGAGCTTTTAAACTTTGCATGCACTTCCTTAGGGCTGGATCCAGATGACTTTTCCCATACTGAATAGTTCCATAGACCCTCCACAGCCCCGAGTGAATTAAGTAATTTTGGCACAGTGAGGCAGATCTATGCCTAGGTTGAGAATCTGACTTAAAAACTGAAGAGTTGCACGTGGACAGAAATATGCAGGTGGCTTCTTATTAAGCTGAAACCTGAAGATTTTGTCCCTGCACAGATCTCATCACAATATCACTGCTGCTTGCCGTGCTGTATCCATAATTCCTGGAAAGCACTGCCCTCAATATGAACAGGAATAATGGAACTGGTAGGCAAGGCATTAGCCAAACTACCCTAGCAAAGGTCAGTCACGGATAAAGGAAGCCTGGCAGACTGCTCGATGTAAGATCTGCTTTATGCAGAAAGGACTAAATGGAAAATAGAATGCATTTCCTGAAAGAACAAACTGATAAGGATGCAGTGAAAATGGTTATTATGTGTGCTGAGAACAGAAGGTGGCCCAGACTGGAGTGTGACAATGGGAATGACTTTTACTATGTTTCAGGCCCGTGCAAATGTGGGCAGGCTGTGCACAGACTCCAGCAAATCCGGAGGATGTTTACCTGGCTTAAAGAGGATAATTGCCAGGATTGGGTTGCTCTAGAAACTGATTTCAGCCCTTGCAGTGCCTGTCATTTAGCTACTCCAAAATGAAATGGGAATCACAAACCTAATACATTTCCCAGTCTGATGGCACAACTTGGGTCATTATCACTGATCACAATGTAAGGCTTGTCCTAAAAGGTGTGTGAGGAGCATCATGGTAAAGGGTCTGAGCAGTTCAGGGGCAGAGGGACAGTGTGACTGCACAGGAACATGCCCAGAGCCACCTGTGCAAGGGGTGGTCACAGAGGGGCTGAAGAACAGGACACAGACTTGAAAACAACCTGAAGCCTTTTAAAAGAACCACAAGTTTCAAAAGGGTGCCTAAGAGAGTTTGGAAAGAAAAATGGAGCCAAATAAGGAGAAAGTTGCCTGCAACATTACATTATCTAAACTCTGACAAAGCACTTTTTCATCACAGATTTCAAACCAGAGATAAATATTATTTCTGTTGCATAGCTTGGGAAGCCCAGAAGAAGAGGAAGTGCTGCTTACCTATTCTCATTCAAAGCTGAGTCTAAAGCTGGAAAAGATGGGTTTCCTAATTCAATTCATGCCTGCTATCATGTGACCCTTAAGTCACAGATGAATGAACTGTAAAATACAGAAGAACAAGTTGATGAATATTAAAGTCATGTTTGAAATATTTGAACTGATATTTTTGCACCTTGATCTCTCTTCTTACTGTACCCAGCTGCCTTTCATTTTCTGCTGCCTGTGTGCTATGCTTTTTTCATATTCATGACATAGTTTAGCTCTGCTAATGGTTTTAAGGAAGTTGTTCAATTTTTGTTCTGCATTCCTTTGATGATTCTGTACCAAAATCAATTATAAATATCAGAAGATGTTGGGGTTTTATACAAATTATAAGCCAAATTCCATGTTAGAGTAGGCTGATTAAAATAAAATGACTGGAACAATATCTATTTATCCTAGAAAAGAATTTTTTTATTTAGTGTTGTTAGTGCCACTGTCATTTTCAGACTTCATTTCTACAAGTTCAAAGCCTTCATCTAGAAAATATGCCTTTTTTGTGATTTAAGACTCTCGTTGCTGTCATTTCTTAGTGGTGATGTTCAGTGGTCCTGCACCCTTGAAGGGAGCTGATAGGAACTGATGGACTGTTGCAAATGCAGACCCAGAGGAAGTGTTTTTACAAAAGAGAAAACATGAAGTGCATTGCAAATACATTGTCAGAAGATGTTACATCTTCTTATTTTAGTGAAAAGACAGTGATCCCTCCATGCCACGTGTCAACTACTTGTATGCACAGCTGACATGAGAACATGTACCTGGACCAGTGTGTTTGCTGCACAGGAGTGCAGGGACAATTTCTAGTTCATAAATCTTTAATTGCAGCATGTAGCATCATGAAAAAAAAATCTATTTTTTTTTTCTTTTTCTTCTGCAACAGTTTTTTATGAAATTAGGAGGGGAAATTGGCACTGTGAGCAAAAAAGCCTCCAGCAGGTTGCTCTGGCTACATTTTGTGCTGCATGCCTGATGGCAAAGGGGGGATGTAGGTGCTGTTCCTGAGGACATCATGATAACAGGAGTCTGCCCCTGGTGCTCCTCTCTGCACCACAGCAGTCAGTGATGAATGAATGTGTGCTCCTGGGAACAGCCTCCTCAGGGACAGGGATGCTGAACGTGGGGCAGCTGACGTTCCTGCTTCAGCCTGCATCTGTTCACAATAAAGAAAATTTCTTCCAAAGAGCTGAAAAATGTTAAGTAGAAATCCCGTTTCTCCTTAGGAGATGAGTTCAGCTCATTGAAGCAGTTAGAGACAAGATGAGTTGGAGAGCTCAGATGCTTTTGCAGGCAGGTAAGTGCAGCAGTCCTGCATTTGCTGTTTGCTGCCTGCTCCTGGCAGACACTCCAGAGGGACACTCTGAGGGAGTTCTGAAGTTGGATTTGCAGTACAGGAAGGTGGGGCAGGTGGGGCTGGAGTGAGGGATAAACAGCAGAGGAGTGACCACTCTGGGTGGCAGCAGCTGCTCCCATTAGTGAGCTACAGACTGAAATTAAACTAAGGCTTTTGTCACTCTGGAATGCAGAAATACTTTGTCTCCTCAATGGGTGAGAGGGTGACTGTAAGATGGAATGACAGATACTTGGAATAAGCAGGAACATTTGGGTTCTTAAAACAGATTTCACTGAAATCATCTGATATTTAAAGTATGTTATCACTTGGTCAAATTAGAAACAGATTTCTCCCCTTTTTCTACCCTTATTCACTCACAGACTTTTCCCAAGAGATTACATAATAACTCCTGTCAGGGTCATGTGTTTGTGCAATGCTAAATATTAGGGAAGTCAATATTTGATTATAACACTTAAAGCAGCAATTTGTCATTGAAGAAAATTCACCTTTAAAACACGCAAATGGCAACCGGTTGCCTTTAGGTTTGTAAAGGAGTTACTGAAACCTCAGGAGAAGCTGCTAGGTTGAAATTTGCCTCTGTTGACCATGAGTTGATGGTTCAGTATGAGGAAGATATACTTTAGCCTTTTGGGAACTAAGGAAAGCCATTTTCACCTCTGCCCTCCTGGCTCTGGAGCCCGTTTGCTGTCCTTGGGCAGCAGCTTGCTCGTACAGAAGTCCATGAACAGGAGGTATGGACTGAGTAAGAGAGAACAGATGGAGATTCCACATTTAAAGAAAAGAGGAACGTTGGGAAGTGCTGTGGTGTGGACAGGAAGAAATGGGGGTATGGGGGAGCAGAACAATTCTTAATTCATCCCCATATACACACAGCTGTGCATGGCAGCTAAAGAAATAGGAAATGTAGAAATCCTCACAGGGTCTTCATTCACTAAATATTTCTTCATATTTAAGAACATAGTTTAGATTTCTTCCATTTCTATTGTATTTATCCTTTTTGCATTAGCAAGTGACCACTTTGCCTTTCCCATTACCTGGTTTGTCATTTTATAACCAATCATACTATGTTGTAATGCACATGATCAAAACACAATAAAACTAAAAGTATATAGTGCAGAAAATACAAAGGTTCTCAAATAGCTTCACATAAAATAATATGCAGGAGCTTTAAAACTGAACTGCATTTAAGGCTGGAAAAGCCAGCCTAAAAAGATAAGATTTCAATTTTGTCTTAAATGAATTCACTGAATCTGCATTTCTGATGTCAAGTAAATTCTGTAGCTCTCATGAATAGCAAGAAAAAGCCCTACAGCTATGAGAATTTAATATAAATCTTTTATTTTACATGTCTGGGATTTTTTAAAATATATTTCTTTTCAAAGGTTCTGAAATCTCTGTGGATTTTTGATCATATGACCTTCATGAGTTTTCATTTCCCACAATTGTCCTTACATTCCAAATTACTAAATGAAACATTCTCCTGGAAAAATATTGTTAACACAACAAATAGCTTTGAAATGACAGCACTGATTCTTTGGAGCAGAATGCTTTTAAGTGGAAAAGTTCCTTGCTGTACTGCTTTCTCTTTGAAAAAACCCCAGTCATTCAAGAGGAGCTGTGGTACATGTGATGAATGCATATGGATACACTTAGAATTATGTGTCAAAAAAAAGAAATACAAATTAATCTTCCAGTAGATTTCAGTTCTGAGTCTGCTGCTGTAGGGTCATTAACCCAACTTACAGTGCTCAGAGATGAAGAGAGGAGAGGAAGAATGATTTTATGACTAAGGTTCAAGAAATCTACATTAATTCCAGCCTTCTTGGCACTTTCTGTCCTCCACAGCCAGTGACCAATGTCCAATAGCTCCCCTGTCTTCTTTTGTCTGCCTGATAGATTTCACTTAACAAACTTTTTGGGACAATTGAGGTCTCCTGTGACTGTAGGGTGGAGCTGAAATCGAGAATTTCCTTCAGAACTGTTGAGTGCAACAAAATAGGTAAATCCAGTGATAGTGGATAGCAGACAGATGTAACACCCTGGACTGATACCATAGTTATTACCATTGCTGGGGTACACTTCTGTCCCTCCTTCTGCCAGTGAACTCTTCTCCGTGGCTGTAATCTCCAGGTGTGTCTATGTTGCCATGACTGCAGAGTTTATCAGGATATCTAAGGCAGCTTTAGCCCAGCTATGCTGAGATACACTGCAGCCCCCAGGAGCAGGGTGCATTTCCAGTGCCAGATCCACTGAGGTGGATGGTGCTTTTGTGACTGCCACTTTTTTGCTCCCTGAGCCAGCTGGTTTGACAAAAAGAGGCCAATCCATCCAAGGAGCTGATGGCTCTTCCTTAGACACCTTTGTCTTTGCACCACCTCCAGGAGAAAAGTGCAGCAGCTGATGAGGGGCAAAATCCTCTGGAACGTTTCATTCACACTTGCATACTTCCATCTATAGCCAGGAGTGCTAGAAAAATGGTAAGAACTCTTCAGTCCCTTCTGCTACTCTGTCCAGAGAAGAGGGAATAGTAACCCACCTTCTACTGTCCCCCAGGCTGTGCTCTGGCAGTGCTGAAGGGGTTTCAGTGCCTGTGGTGAGGTTTGGGAGCACAGAACAACTGCAGTACACACCAGCTCTCATCCAGGTGTGCACTCATGCCTTGCAGAGAGGGAATTCTGTTCCTGGAACAGACACAATATGTGTTGGGCATGTGGTTACAGAAGGGCAGATGCACAGGGCATTTTTCAGTTGTCTGACTCTTCCAAATTCCCAGCAGCTGTTATCAATATTTGAATAATGTTTCTAGTGTGCTTCATGTGGACTCTCCCTTCCCATTCCCTCTGCAAACTCCTGAGCCATGTGCTTCCTTATGCCATGTTCAGCCTCCCCTCAAGTCAGTATGGGGCTGAGAGCATGAGAACCATTTCCTGGGCATGGCTTAGAGCAGACTTGGGGTTGCTCTTCCATCTGTCAGCAAGAGCCTCCAGCTTCCTGCACCCACCCCCAGCCCCAGAATAACATCTGCTCTGGTGAGCATATCCAGTGAGGTGCTGCTCTGAGTGCTCACCAAAGAGCACTCCAGCCTGCATGTAAGGAACAAACCAGTAAGGAAATATGCTCTGCAAGGCTCTACCCTGTCCAGTTTTGCTCCTTGCAGGCGAAAATCCAATTCTGTTTCCTTTGATTGCAAAGCCCCAGGAGAGGCTGTAGGTGGGTAGAAGAAAGGACAGATATGATTCTGGGGCTTTGTCCTCGAGAAAGATGACCTGGAATTGCAGATCACAATATCTGATGTTTAGCTTTGGTTGCTGCTAGCTGAACTTCTTTCCCTTTTAAAGGGTTGCTAATGGTCATCAGAATCTCCTGGGGTTTCCTAGAAATTATCCCCTTTCCACAGGGGGGAGATAAAGTGATTATAAAATGATAAAAAAGGGTTTTCAGAGAGCTGTGGTGTCCCTTGTTCCATCTCCATTCCTCCCAGCAGAAATAGTGCTACCACTGTATATTCACTTTGTGCTTATTCACTTTGTGCTGTTGTGAAATATCTTTGGCTCTCAGGTGCTCAATATATACCAGATTGTTACTGGGAGGTCAGAGCTCACACTGTCAACAGAGAGGCAAGTGTGCAAGTACAGCACAGGCACAGATTTATCAGGGATGGTAAAGTGAAAATAATTTTACCTAAGCTTTGTACAGTCACTTGCTGTTCGTTCTTTTTTCATATCAAAGTTATATCTGAGTCCATTAGAGTCATATCCATCAAACCCTGGGCAGAATATAACATTTTTCTTCTAACTCTGTTCCCTGATGCCTCAGCCCTGGATTACACCTGCATGGGTAAAACATTCCCACAAGAACCTGAATGTCCAGTGCTAAACAGCCAATGCTTTTCCAGTGTGGGAGGAAAAAAGTATCAAGCAATTTGTAATCCTTTCCAAATGAGAGTGTGCAGCAGAATCAGACACATCTCCCTCTGCAGGAACACCTGGATGGAAGCAGAAGTACCTGACACTGCTCCCAGGTGGGAAATGGGTTTCCCAGTCTGCAGCAGTTTGTAAAATTTTAGAAGTAATAATTTTGAAGTAGGATAAAATTGAAAGTGGAAAAATACAAAGTGACTGATCATCTCATGCTGTCTCCCTTAAGCTCCTTGTTTCAATAATTCTGAAAATACTGACAGTCTATTAGACCAGGAAATGAAACTTCTTGGCAAACAAGGTATTTGCTAATTTCGGTATTTTGTGTGAGTCAGAAATGTGTGGAGGGAAATATATTGAAACTAACCCTGTCTTGTGAACTCTTCCATATTGCATAACTGACATTTGCCAATAAAAAAAATGTTACATCATATGGTTTCTGAAAACATCCAAAAGAAAAGGCATTAAAAGCTACTGCAAACACTTTCCCACAGAGCATTGGAGGCCACTGGTCACACTGGATTTTCACAATGGTCATTGTGATGAATGTCTCTTTGTGTCTAACACCAACTAATTGCAAAATAATCATGTTCCTTTATGAACTTGCACATTCCTGCATAATTTGCTTGATCACAGAACTACTCTCTTCCATTTCTTTTTGTTTCATGCTTTCAGCTGGTTAGTGAAAGCAAGTTGATGGAAAAATCCAACTCTTTGATATGGGAGTACAGCTTCTAGAAATCAGTAAAAAAGTTATGTTTCCCTTGATAGCATTTTCACACCCACATCTATTCAAAACTCTTAAAATCTTCATTTTGGCTTCTGGAAAGTACTTTGTGAAGTGAAAATTATGGCTACAGAATTATAATTGTGGTGTTCAAAAATCTACGAAGTAGTCTTATCTAAATTATCCACAATTCTCTGTTTTTCTTCTTACTGAGAAATCCTGTGTTACAGGTTTTCAGGATTTCCTTTGAGTTATGCTAAAAAGCCTTGCACATTACTTATTTGCTTAGTGCACTTTTGAACTGAGGCATTTACTGTTGGAAAATAAGCAGTAAATATATTATAGTTAATTGGAAAAAAAAGATAGATTTTGGGAAAGAATTTGAGCTTCTGTGACAGCTTTGGAGTTGTGATGTGATTTTATTGTCTTGATTTCTGAGACCTATGTTGAATTCTAATTGCATTAAATGAGCAAAAATATGTTAAAAGTTAGGGAAAATTCCAAGAGACAAATAATTGGATCAAATGTGTGAGTAATGTGAAGAATGGAAATTCTTGCTTAACTAGCCTGTATTGATAGCAGGTCATTCAAGGATCTCCATGGTAACAGTGAAAAAATATGCAGATATTTTTAATTTTCAGGAAGTTCTTTATTAAAATCACTATGACACCTGAGAAAGTGTCTAAACACAAAGTTACAAGGATTTGAGTGAGCAGTGAAGAGTCAAGGACATAATCCACTAAAGACTGAATGTCCTTTTTGGGGTAATTCTAGTTATTTCCGGGTCTAGATCTTCAGCAGTAGATCACTGATGATTCAAGGTGTGGAAGGCCAGGGGGGCTGATCCTCAGTGAAACAAATCTCTGCAGAGAAAAGGATATTCTTTTGCATTGGCTTCACCCATAGCTTTTAGCTCTGTAACTGGGAAATTATAAAGCCAAAAGAAATGGATGTCTTATTGTTCTGGAAGCTTCTAAAGACATTTTAGTGGCAGTGCCTCTAAAATAAAAACTTTACAGTTTCCACTTATCCCATATAGTTTTATGTAAATCAGAAGGGGGAGAAGAGATGTGGCATTCTCTAGGTGACAATAAAATAAAGCATCACTCTGAAACTGCCACACTGATCCCATTTAGAAACACAAAGTGAAATAACACATCGAGAGTTTCTTTGTGGAGACAGAACTGTTGAGATGAATTGATATGGGAAAAAAGACACTGAACTAGAATCTGACCTGAATTACAGCTACAAAGTGAGGACGTGAGGAGTGCCTGGGTGAGAAGTCACAGAGAATTGGCTGGTCCTGGCAGCTTGTTTGAAGCCACAGATGTGCCAACATATGGACTGTGGTGGGATAACTGCCCCAGGTAGTCTGTCCCTCTGAGCTGCCCTGCCCTGGATGAGCACAGACACCCTCTTGTGCACAGGCTTTTTGAAAAAGCCAGATAGGAATTATTTTTTTCTTTTGTTTCTGTCGGGAGTGCTGTAAGGACCTGGTGTTTCCCTGCAGTGAAACCTGCCCAGCCATGCAGAGGTGTGAGAGAAGAGTCTGTGCTGGCCAAAGAGAATGGACAAGGCCAGCCAATCCTTTCCCCAACAGTTTGAAAGGAAGTTGGCTTGGAGCAGCTACAAGGATCTTCCTCTCTCATTCTCCAAGAAGATAAGAGGTGACCCTGTAGCCATCAGGTCCTTCATGTGTTTATTCATCTGCTGCTGTCCCAGTGTCAGGTCTGTCTTTTGTCCCACAAAAGGAAGCCCTAGCACAGGAATTGCTGTGTGCATAAAACAATATTTGTGCCCTCTGTATTATCACACCACGGGGCATCTTTTCACTAAATGTTTGGGCCAATAATTGCCTTGGTGCCATAACACCAAATGATACAGAGGAAGACTATTTTTGCTTCTTGTTGCCAGTCTTCCCACTCTTGAAGCCAGTGTAAAGCCAAGGGTATGGCACTTAGAGGATTTCAGTGAGTGGTCCCTTACTCAGAAAGCCTTTGGGACCAGTTTCTGCTGCACAGAGGGTGTATGGGGAGGGGGAGTGTGTGTGTCACAAAAAAGCATCCCAAGTCATGGAGAGACAGTGAAACAGAGAATGCTATCAGAAGTTAAAGCTGTGTTAGCTTTCCAGCACCAAATGTGGTTTCTTTGTGGAGTTATTTCCAGTAATGACACATGGTGGGTGGTAGGTTGTGTATTCAACTCCCCAATTAGTTGTCTTTGCATGAGGTCTGCTTTTATCAAATTAAATAGAACAAAACTCAAGACAGATGCTACCTGCTGATCAAGACAGAGTGGTACAAATGCCACGTGAATGCTGTGACAAAACCCCAAAGGCTGAAAAATCCAGATTGTGGTTTAGTTACAGGTAGAGTTAAAAATGATACTCACCTAAGTTCCAGTATCAAAATGTCTGTTCACTTGTCCTCTCTTACAAAAGTGGTCACAACCTGGAAACGTTCAGAGCTGGTTTTATTACATCTTGCTTCAAAGTCCTTGCAGTTGTTCCAAGGACTCTTCGTTATTAGAATATTCCAACTTGGCATAGCCAGCTCATAGTATTTCTATCATAGATAAATTTGCTGTGAAAAAAGGGGAGATATGAAATAGAAACTATTCTGGACAAATGGGTAGCAGGAAGTATGACGTGAGTTATTCTCCATCTCATAATTCAACCTCTCCTTGGGATGCAGCAGAGTTGGTGTGGCGTGCCCTGTGTCAGCTCCCTGAACCAGCAATTCTCTTTTCAGTGTGGCTTTGTAGATCCACAGAGCTTCTGTGACCCTCTGCTGTGTGTAAAGGGATCACCTGAGCCCACAAAGCTGGGAGCCTCTGCCACAGAGGGATCTGTGCAGAGAACCTGCCTGCCCCATGCCAGGCACTGTGATCTCAGTTGTTTTCCCCTCATGAGTGGGTGAAAAGCAAGAAAAGAAATATCACAGTGTTGACAATGGTTGAGAGTTAGCTTTATGAATAAATTAGTACTATCTGGGCAAATCATGTCCGAACCTTAAAAAAATAATCAGAACCTTCTCTAAAACTTTTTTCAACAGAATGCTTGAAGCATCCATCTCTGTCAGCACAGATCCCCATCTCCATTTTGTGTACATATGCAAAATGTTTAAACTACCTGTTATGTCAAGGATGTGGAATGGAAAGAAAAGTGTGTAGAATGTTTCCCACATATGTTAAGAAAAAAGTCTGCGGCAGGCAATAAGGAACCTGACAATGGGAAAAGTATCTGAAGTTGTGTTACGAGGTAAAAGATGAGACTGTGGCAGTGAGAGCAAACTAAAACAAGCGAAGGAGATAAAATACCTTTTTACCAGATAAAGTGATAGTACTGTGAAGCCACAGTGTGTTGAAGCATTATGGAAAGGGGATTTTAGGGGTTTGGAATGTGGCCCAGCTGCCTTTGCTGATGCTGATATTACACAAAGTTCCTTCTCAAATAACCATATAAATGTAATTCCGACCAGGAGAGCACATGGCCAAGGAAAGGCCAGGAAGTCTGAAGCAGGAAAGTGGGAAGTTGCATTTCCCTAAGAAGGAGAAAGATGTTTGCCACAGTGGGATATACAGGCCAGGGAAGGAATCCCCACTTGGAGCTGTAACACTGAAGAGCTGTAAATAAATACTTGGAGAATATACTTCTCTTGGCATTAATAATGTGCTGCCTAAAGTATGTTGGATATGCTTTAAATATTACATGTGAATCCCAGGCCTGTCTTGTAATAATTTTCAAAAATATCCATAATCTTGTCATTTTAACAGCAGAACAACTTTTCTGGCCTTTTCATCTTTCTTGGTGTATTAGGAGCTGAGAAATATGGACTTTCTCTACATAAAAATTCCATTTGCTGTTGTTATTGCCTTTGCAGCTGTGCAAGTAACAGTTGCCTTGATTTCAGACAAGCAAAGTAAATTAAGAGAAGATGAAGATCCAAGCACAATAAAGCTACTTTGGAGTCATTACAAGACATAAATATAGAGCAAATCTCAGGTCAAATCCCGGTCTGGCATCACTCCAGCACTACAAAAAGTGCCTGCAAACATCAGGGTTAACTTCATCTATCAATCAAAATTTGGATTGATTGGAAAATAATGTTAGGCTTTGGAAAACAACATTAACAGTACAACAGAATCACGGAACCATCAGTGAAAGGTTCTTGTCAACATGACTTCCATTCATTTATTTCACAATTCAAAAGAAGCATTACTGTGCATGCAGGTGAAGACTACCTGGTACTGTACAACACACAGAATCTGAAACAAAGCTGATTTACTTTTCTACTTCCACATTCCTCGAAGTTAAAGAATAAGTAGTAAAAAGAATGCATGGAAAAGAAAAAAAACAATTAGGGGGATTTTTCTACCAGGAAGAAATGTGTCCCTTTGCAGCTAGTGTCACTGGGACTTTTGAAATATGCTTGTGAGAAAACAATTTGTTCTTTAGATATTAAAAGATACTCAGCCTGTTGCTGTCAACAATACAAGATGGGCAAGTGACACAGTTCCTGCCTGAGTTAAATGAATGATTAAAATATAGATGATATCTTTTTTGTTCCATTTATCCCATACCTTTGATATTGTTTCATGGTAAAGGTCATGGTAACAGCTGAATCTTTCTTTCGCTGTTATTAAAGCAATGCTTAATTAAATTAATCTGGAACTGCTCTGACAGCAGTTCTGTCCCCCTTAAACGACGGGCTGACAGATTTAATCTGATCAAGAACTATAATGATTATTTTCTTCCTTCCTGACTATTCATTTTAGGTACAGTTGTACTTACATTTTTTTCTGTTTGATATGATCATAGTGCCATTTATTTGCTTAGCTGCCCATACTGATAAGTTTATCTACTCTCACGTTGGCTGCAGAGCAGCATTTCCAGCATGAACTGTAATCATCCCCTTCCAGCAGTGATGGGGAGGGAGGAAACATCTCACTGGGGATGGGAAGGAGACTTCTCATGTTTGTGTAGTAACCACAGGCAGGTCACTTCACCTCCATGTCCTCCTCTCCTTTTCATCTGCTTTGACCCTCTCTGAAGCAGGGATTGCCTCTCTCCTGTGGAGCCCTGGGTGTGTTTTCCCCCTGATGGCATCTCTGAGGGTGTCACAGGTCCCTGAGGGCACAGTGTGGGTGTTTCTGTCCCGCTGGATGTCCCCATGAACAGGGGAGCCACAGCCTCCAACCACAACTGCTCCTTTCAGCTCCCCAGTCTAAATCTCAGTGAGAAAGCTGAGCCCTTTGCAACACAGCAGGGACTGGGGAACTGTGTGAAATGCACCTTCTGCTTCGTTTTGTAATCTCTGGAGTAGGGTGTGCTAATGGGAGGGTTACAGACTCTTTTACTCCTTTCTGCTTTATCTGCTCAGGGAATAAACAAATATGCTGCACACACACCCTGAAAGCAGAGGAGATTCTGCAGGAAGCTACTCAGCGTGGAAGTCATAAATCACCCAAGAAATGAGTGTCACTTTGGTGGCCTGTGTTATATGAGGGCTTCCTTAGATAACAAACACTCCCAAAGAGAAGGTAAAAATGGCTCCTTACGGCCGAGACTGCAAAAATGCAACATTTTGCTGTGGAAGAGTGGGGTTCTGGCAGGGCTCCCATCCTTAAATTGTCACCAAAGGCAGGAGAGTGAACGTGAAAACTGGGGAAATGGTAATGCCGAGAAGAAGAAAGCTGGAAAGAAAAAAAGAAAACCGCACAAAACTCGAGCTGTTAATCACATCCCTATGTTGATAAAATATTTATGAGATCTCATTCAATTAATTAGAATAAACTATGTAACACTGCAGGAAACAAATTGAAAATTTAATAAAGTAAGTTCACTTCCAATTTCTTTTGAAGAAAGAAGCTAATTATATTTAGTTCTGTAATTATAACTTTAATTAAAATATAATGCAAAATATTTTGTAGAGTGAATACAGTTCTGTGATAGAAAATGGAATCTTTAAGACAACTTGCTCCTCAGACAAAAATTCATAAAAATTTCACATGAACATTTTAATGTACTTGTTTTTAAAATCTTTTCAGGGTAATTTTAATACAAATCCATCTCGGAGTTCTCATTAGTGTTAGCGTTTACTTAAAACATAGTGGTTTACCTTCCTGCCTCTATCCAGAAATGTTTCTTGCTCTATGTTAGGGATGTGTATTTTACTCACTCTATTTACACCAGACACATTCTTTATTTATACTTGCCTATTGCAGCCTACAGAACCCAATTTTTATTTAGAGAATAATTTCAAAACACATTGTAAAGTATATCCACATAGCAGCTGCTTTCACCTGAGCAACAAGGAAAGAAAGTGCCGCAGGCAGAGAGTTCCAGGCAGGCACAGGGAAATTTGGATCTGGCAATGTAGAATGAGAACAGTGACAAAATGACCTTTCAGTGATGTTTTCAGTGATGATGATTTAATAGCAAGACAGTCTTCTAGGCTGGGATAAAATGAATTTGTCTTTAGGACTAAAAAAATAATTTTACAAATGATTTCTAACACATTCCCAATCTACTCTGCCCTGGCACAGCCTCACCGTGAGGTTTTGGGCACCACAATATAAAAAAGACATTCAGCTATTAGGGAACATCCAAAGGGGGCCACAAGAATGGTGAAGGGTCTGGAGGGGTTGGATGAGGAGCAGCTGATGGCACTTGGTTAATTCAGCCTGGAGAAGAGGAGACTGAGGGGGCCCCTCACTGGGGTCTTTAATATCCTCACGAGGGGCAGCACCAATCTCTGCTCTTGAGTGAGAGATAGAAAAAGCAGCAAACTCTCATAGCAGTGAGAATGTAGGCCTAAAGTTAAAAGGATACAAGAATAAGGACACACAACAATAAGACTGTGTAGAGTTAGGCCTTAGCAAGCAGAAAAATATGTTAAGCAAGGTAATAGAAATGTTTAATAATGAGGCTCTGTGCTTTGTTTATAGAAGAGTATAAAAAGTTCCTGAATAGCAAAAAATATGAAAAAAGCACCTATTGTTAGATATAGTGTATATATATATACACATGTAGTTTTAGTGATTGGTTTATGTAGATGTCTCTTTTTACCCTGGTTTTGAGGATTTTTCTAAGCTTTCTGATTTGTCTTTCATATTAGAGTCAGAATTTTTACTTTCCCACACTTTTTACTATAAACAATAGCTTTGTTTATGTAAACAACAATTGTCCCTTGTTTACATATTTTTAAGTAGGCGAAGAGAGTTGATTGACAGTTGTCTTGACCAATGTGGTTTGGGAGCTGGAATTTCATCCTCCAATCCACAGGCACCTTTGGAAATGTATAAAATTGAGTTTTGTAAATAAACTTGGGCTTTTTCCTGCTTTGCACATCAGCTTGTCCTGGTGAAGTTCTCTCGTGTCGTGTTGTAGCAGTCTCTAAGCTCTTAACAATTCGCAATTGGTTAGAAAACTTTTAAAAGGCCTTGTAACACAGAAAATTTCACCAATTGTTGGCAAGACATGAGCTGTTGCCATCTTTCAGTCGTGTCACCCTGTGCTGAGGCTGGTGTTGCAATAAAAGCTCAAGGAATATCTCCTGGCAGTCATGTCCCTGTATTTGGAAACATTTAAACCCAACGCTCTTGTGGTGCCCAGCAGCAGGACCTGAAGAAATGGCCTGAAATTGTAGCAGGAGAGGTTTAGGTTGGACATCAGGAAAAAGGGGGTTGAGCACTGAACAGGCTCCCTGGGGCCTTAGCTCTAATTGTTTTGTTGTTACAGATTAGACTGCGAGTCAGTTGTAGCCAGCTGTGACCTGTGTGTTGTCTCCAAAAGATGTCTGGTGTTGCATCCGAGCTCTCGGATGGTACCTGTGGGCATTGCATGAGTTGCTCTGCTGTACTGGCTGGTAAAACAATGACCACTGAACAGCACCAGCCTGACAGAGTCCGAGAAGCGTCTGGACATCACTCTCAGGCACAGGGTTTGATTCTTGGATCGCCCGTGCAGAGCCAAGGCACGGACTTCGATGATCCCTGTGGGTCCCATCCAACTCAGAGTACTCTGTGAACTATAGATTTTCAGTGCTAACGAAAACTCCTTCTGTTCTCCTGAAGAGGATCAGCTGTAATGAGAGTGAGTCAGTGATAGCAGTGTTAATTGAACAAAACAGGAACTGAAAATAGAACAGTTTGAAGAAAATGCTGGATTGACATATGCTGTTTTCGTACATTTGTTGAACATTATTGAGCATTTCTAGTGCAGTAATGGGAGAGTAGGAAAATATCTGGGAGTGTTTATTTGATAGAGTTTACATTACACAGCCTGCAATACAGCCACAGCAGCATTCTGTGATCTTTCTGATGGTACAGTTGGGTTTTTTCCTCCTCTTTGCTAAGGAACTTGTTATGATCAGAGCTGACCACTGTGTGAGCAGAGCTGGCGTTCCGAGGTCTGTCTAATGAACACCAAGCACAGTGGCAGCGACACCCTGATCCTCTCAGAGTGGATCAGAGGCTGTGGCACTATTCCTGAAGGAGCTGCAGAGCTGACTCCTTTTCTGAGGCCATGGCAGTGGATGCTTTAATCTCTCACAGTCTTTAGTTTGCTCTGCCTGGTGAGTCAATTGGGGTGCCGGCCACTCATCCCCTTCGCCATGAAACCCTTTGTCCTTCTGGCCCTTTTCATGATGGAATTTCTTCATCTCAAGGAGAACAACTAAAGACACTTGCTCAGAGCTGGCTCACTTAATCCCTTTTTGGCAGGACCGGTTCTCCAGTGACATTTCAATCACCCTGAAGAAGTAAAAAAACTAAAGATCTGGGATGGTGGACTCGTCCAGATGAAAATCAATACTGAAGTCAATGAAACTGAATCAGGACATAATTTGTGCAGATCAGTAATAGCACCACTGAACTTATTGGAATTGTTGCCTTGTCTGATCTTAATTAACCCTTTAAATTATGTCAGAATATGATTATTTGCTGACACATTTATACAGACACAGTATTGGTTTATATCCTTCATCCACAAATAAACTCACTGAGCAGGCAAAGCTGTCGTAGGGAAAGATAATTTAAAAACAAAATGTTTTCAGCCCCCATATTTGCCAACACACAACTGGCTTGAAAAGAAGTGGGGGGATTTGGTTTGATCTGCAAGGACTGAGCATGATGAACAGAGGGTCAGATGAGCATTTACTTTGAGTTGGTTAATATGGAATTACTTATTGCAGCTTTGTCATGGTGGGATCAGATCCTCTCACACAGACAAGAATTTATGCTGGGCTTTTAAGTGGCTTTAGAGAATTAGGGACTCAGCTCCAATTAATTAAATTTGCAGAAAGATGTGGTTTATATTCTTTTTTTCCTGTTGGTTCCCTAGTATAGCCTAGAAACTGACTGTGGGTGAAAATTGTCTTCTGCTGGGTGTTCTGGTTATGATTTGCAAAGGTCTTTCTGAAGTGTCTGCAACCAAAGTATCATCTTTAATCTAAATATAATACCCTGTGAGTTCTGCCAGGAATCTACTACACAGCTATTTCCCTTTTTTCCCCCCATCTCTCTGATCTTCTTCTTGTCTAGTTTACATAACTTCTACACTTCACTGCAGGAATTAACCTTTATGGTATGTCTATACATTACCCAGAAAAAAGGGGTGTTAATCTCAGTGGGGGCCTCTGCGCAGAATTATCCTGCAAGGAAGAATTTAATCTGTAACATGTCTGACCCTGTTGTTTTCAATGCTTCTCTGCATCCAGAGGAAAAATAATAACAAAGGGAAACAGACTCAGTTGTCATAGAGGAGATGTGAATGCTTAAATAGCTGCCTGCTCTCTTTCATATTTTTAAGACTTAAAGGTTCATGTTTTTTTTTTCCCTGCCTGTGTTAAATGAAAACATCTTTACTTGATATTCATCATTCTACAATGGCCATTTTATCACCTAGACAACATGAATAAAAGTTATTATTCTTACTCATTAGTCACTCAGTCAGGGAAAAGAGAAAAATGGAGCATTTTAGAACATTTTACTTTTCTGTCATTTTAAAGTAAATGACACTCCTAAATGATGGCCAGCCAAACCTACAGAATCTATTAGTAACTTGATAATAAGTGTGAAGGGATGCTGGGACCCAAAGGAATCTTAAAGTGGCATTTTTCAGGCATGTCACATCATTGCTAGTGGTAATAAAAGCATTTTTGTTTTATGCTGCAGCGTCTATAGAGGATAATATTTTTTGTGCTATAGCCAAAAGTGATATTGCTACATTCATCACACTGTTTGATATGAAATAGCCTAAAAGCACTGGAAATTGGCTGTCATTATTTGTTTCTTCCTTTTTTTTTTTTTTTTTTTTTTTTTTTTTTTTTTTTTTTTTTTTTTCTTCTTANCCCCTAATGAAGGAGCCTTCTCCAGTGGTAAGAAAAGTTTTCTTTCTCTTCAACATGGACACACAACAGCAGTAACATTTCTCCATTAGAAATCTGACCCTTTGTTTCTAGCACCATCTTAAAGTTTTAGTGTCGTTTCAAGAAGAACATTTATGATTAACTCATTTCATTTTCACTTTGTCTTTCCCTATGACAACAAGGTTCAGTATGTTTGGTTTGCTGCTACAGCCTTTCCTGGCAAAACCTTCACTGGCTGCTGGGAAAATTCTGTGTCTTTGGGGACTGCAGGATGGTGACTTTGAATATTGGCTTCCAAGTGCTAAAAATCAGAAAGTAATCAGTTGCCCGTGAAAGTGACAAAATTATTTGGTTTTTCCTCTTTATATGATGTTTTAAATAAGATAATTTAAACAAAGGCAGATCACCAGGTGCAATTAGGAAGGTCCCTGTGCTGCAGCCCTGGTGTAGAAACCCCTGGTGAAGGGATGGTGTACAGTGCTTATATTGCTGAAGATAATTTTCCCTGCTGGCACATAGCTACTCATAGAAACTGAACTCTTCAGGGGGAAGTCCCTGAGTTATGTAAATTTTATTTCAGGCCTGAAAGACAATGAGACCAAGTTAACTTTTAGTGGCTGGTGGCACTGTGGGAAATTAACGCTGTGTCGAGAACTCAGCGCATGACTGTGATGGACTCTGTTCTTCCTGAAAAACAAAACATAGTGATAGCAGTAACTACATGTTAAAAATGAAAAAAAAACACCAAAAACAAAAACAAAAAAAACCCCCTAAAACTAAACAAAATCCACAGAAACACCGACAAGGGTTTTTCTTCTTTTCAGTTTCCTTCCTCAGTGGTAAAAAATATCCACCAGTTATGTTGGATTGATGGGTCAAGCAGTCACAGACCTTGTGCTTTATATCCCCTTTACAACTGCTGCAAATTTGCATGAGAAACTTGTGCTATTTCCTATGGAATTATAAGACTGAGATAGACAAATGCATCACAAAAGCTTGTTTAACAGTAGAGGGGGAACATCACATTCATCATATTGAATTCTTTCCCTGAGATATTTATCATTTGCATGCAAAAATGCCATTTGATTTTCTTGCTCATAAACCCAGTGTGATGTTTTCCCATTTTCCTGTTGTTATTTTGGTATGGATTTAAATCTGTCACTTTTAAAAACTTATGCTTTTTGAGTCCCACTGCACTCTGGAAGTAGGAAAAAAAATGGGATTTTGAAGAACTGTGGAAGTTAAAGTACTCTTTGTGGAGTGTGCTTGTGCGACACAGTAGATTTTATAATTACTTGAGTCTGCTGTGGTGTTGGGGTTGCTCTTTGAAGCTAAATTCTGCCCTGACCATTTCTTTCAGAACTATAGGGTTTGTCATATTGACTGGCTCTGTTAAGATCTGGCATGTCTTATTAACACCCTTCAGCAAAGCAACCCACTCTTTGTCTGAAACATACAGTCAGGCAAGGCTGTTAGAACAGCCAGAGCCACCTTTGCACTTCTTAGGGGCACGATGGTGCCAACACTGTGAATAGCTCCCAGCACTTCCCTCACATTAATCTTATTCTGTCTTTGTAGTGTGCTGACATATCAGCTGACTCCATGGGACATTCAGTCCAGCCAGAGTATGATTCTATGACAACTTAGTTCAGGTTTGCAGAAGTTCATGTAGCCAGACAATAATAAAAGGCATAACATGCAGGAATGTGGAAAAGCATCACAAATGCAGAAATGCTATACCTTTAGTACAGATCCACATTTAGAATGGGTGAACAGCTTATTCCTGCCTTTTTCCTTGCTTTTTATGTAATTATTGCTCATTTTTGCACAGCTATTAAGGACTGGCAGATGAAGCAGACTGTCACTTTGAGGTGGAATATAATCACTTGTACAGTATGGTGCTAAGGAATGCCCCCAAACATATAAACTAATTTGTAAATAAGACCAATTTATTGAACTCAAGAACCCTCTGGATGAAGCTGTTTAGCCTTCCAGAAGATACGACATGCCTCAAACCACTGGTTGAAATTCCCATCTGTTTAACCACACTGAGAAATCACACAGTCACAGAACAGTTTGGGTTGGAAGGGACATTTAGGGGCCATCTAGTCCAACCTCCTGCCATGAGCAAGGTGTCCTCAGCTGGGTCAGGTTTCTCAGAGCCACATCCAACTTGACCTTAAATGTCTGCCACCACCCTTGCCATAAAAATTTGCTTCTTTAGATCTAGTCTGAATCCACCTGCTTTTGTTCAAAACTGATAGCATTGTCCCATTGCTACAAACCCCATTAAAAGTCTGCCCCAATTTTTCATATGAGAAAGATCCCCCTTTAAGCATGGAAGGCTTCAATAAGGTCTCCCAGGAGGGTTCTCCAGGCTGAACCAACCCCAACTCTCTCAGCCTTTCCTCGTAGGAAATGTGTTCCAACTCTCTGATCATTTTATGAATAAACTCACACCACCCTGCACAGGATCAATTTCTTCTATGTTCCTTTTCCCCAGCAACATTTCTTTCTGAAGCTGTTTCTGGCAGAGATCAGTTTGGTTGGCTTTAGGGTGACTCTTGTGGGTGCTGCTTTTTGCCACTGGTTGTTTTCCTAAGCATTCCTCACCCCTTATTTTGGTAGTATTTGCTGATTTATTTCTGTAAAGATAATGCATACACTAGCAGACAGTTCTGTAATAATCAGGTTTCAGCAGTTGTCTTTGGTCACCAGTAATGAGAAGAAAGGGATGAGCTTGAGAAAATGCTCTAATTAGTTCCTGTAGATCAGAGTACTTCTCAGCAGAAATAAGCCATGTGTCTTCCCAGAGTTAATGTCACTGCACTTAAAAGTAGGGGTTTCTGGAGGAAAGAAATTGCAGAATGTTTTAATGGACAAACCAAAATAATTTTATTATGAAAAACAAACGAACTGCAGTAGACCGAGGAGAGGAAGTTCAGGGTTTGTGTCTGAAAATCTCAAAATCAAATATGCTTGTATTTATGTACTTACATTATGTACTTATAGCTCATATTTATTTTGCTGTGATCTGTGCTCTTTGACTATTTTCAGACTGGGTTAGTTGAGCTGTTTGCAAAAATTTTCCTTTTGTTTATTTAATCCTCAATTTCTTTCTTGCTGGTTTCAAACATCACTCCCTCTCACTGGATTTGAACTAAGTGAAATGACCCACTCTTTCTTTCATTAGTAGCTCCCTGCAAATCTTGAGATGTTTGCAAAGGATCCTTGAATTTATTGTGCAAGCAATTGCGAGCAAAGACAATTTTCCTGTGTGAGCACAGTGAAATTTCACCAGGAGCAAGCCACAGATGTCTTTCCCTGAGACAGCTTGCCATTTGTTAGAGGAAACAGTTTGAAGCTTCTGAAATTTCCCTTCTTTCAGGAGCAGTTGCCTCAGTCCCCTGTGCATGGTGTGGTGAGTAAGGCAGGTGTGTGTGCCCTGCTCTCATCCCCTGCACACCCCCATCTCCCCTGCCCTCACTGTGACTTTTCTACCTGTGACCTCTTTAGACAGAGGGAAAGCAGAGCAGTAGCATTTTCCTGCCCAGGTATCTCTTGGCATCCATTTACCACTTTCCTTCAAGTCTGTTTCCTCTCCCTCTCACCATGAGAATGAGTCGTGAGTCAAAAAAAGATCATCTACTCCGATACATTGGCACTATGTCAAAAAAAACAATACCTGGGAAGGAGTAAATGACTCTCTTCTCTAAACTCTAGGAAATACTTTTTCTGATATTTGGTTCAATGTTTTGCTGTTTCTATTTAGTCTGGTTGAGAGTGGCTGATAAAGTTTGCCCATAGAAATCTTTTTTTATCCCAGCAAGTGGAGACTGTCTGGATTTGAACAAATATCTGAATTCTTAAATTCTCCTTTCTTGTGAAACTTGACATAAAAACTGATGTCCTAAACAGTTTAGCTCACATAGAGTTAAAGCTGGAAGATTAGAATGAGTATCTCCAAAGTCCTTAATTTTTACTGGATGTTTATAACTACAAGACAAAATTTCCTAACTAAATGGGAATGAAAGATATCAGCTACAGCTTATCAACTAATACTAATAGCACATCACTGTATTTATTATCCAGCCTTAAGGAGAGCACTCAGTTCACTTGATAGAGAATAGAGCCAGATGCACTGTCTTCTGTTGAAGTTATGAGTGTTAAAATGTTACCCATCCTTAAAAAGAAAACCAGTGAATGTTTTTGCACGTTCACCAGTTTGCTGCAGTCTTGTATTACGTGTGAAACATATGTGATGGCATTTCTGGGACAATCCTGCATTCAGAAAACTTGGCATTTCCTTCTTCTTGAAGAGGCACATCCACTGCTGACATTGGCAATGATGCATAAACCAGCAATGATAAATTAGACATTGCATTTCCCAGCCTAACTCTGAATGATGGTTTTGAGAGACACCTCAATTTCTTCAGTTGTTGCTTTAGCATCTTTGTATTTGTGTGTACAGTCTGTGCGTGTGTAGCTCCAAATCAAAGCTGATGAAGGTAGGAGGAATACAGAAAGATGGAAGAGTAATGTTTACAGGAAAAGAGCTGAGAAAAGGAGATTTTCACTTATCTGGACAGGTGGATTGCTGTGGATGGCAATATTTGATGGAAGACCCATGCAAATGTCAGGCAGGAAAGCAATACATTCTGACAGCTATCAGAGATCTAACAGAAAGATGCCTCTGAAAAGGAAAGTGAAGATCTACAGCAGCAAACCCTTTCAGTCCTTTCTGTGGAGTGGAGATGGGGCAAGTAAGACAGAGTAGAAATTGGATGCTTTGGTACAACATTTCTAAAATCTTTCTGGAACTGGAAAACAAGGAGGGGAGTTGTTAAGCAAACTTTTTGCAGATCTGCCACCCGGATATTTGAGCCAGCCAGAAAAAAAAAAAAATTCTACAATTTCTAGTGAATTTATTGCTTTTCTATATTACTCAAAGCTTGAATAAGCAAGTTGTCAACTGTAGCTCAGAGGGACAGTGAAGAAAAATGGAAGACAAGGCTATGACAGGTTGGGGTGTTGGGACTGAATACAGAAAGGGAGAACATCTGTGAGCTGAATTTGAACAGATTCCAGGCAGCTGAGATGCAGACATGTCACCTCCCAGTCTCTCTGCACAAAGGAACTTACGTGGTCAAAAATCATCTGGTCACACAGAAAAGTGAATGCTGCAGAATGGTTTGAAGAGATTCAGTGTTGTGACCTTTCTACCTGGGAAGAGTGATACAGATACAGTAACTCAAATAACCACTGTTCCCACTGCCTCAGTCATTCTTGTATGAAAGATAAATCAAGATTTGTGCTTATCTTTCTGGATAACAGTTTATATTCTAGTAGGGAGGGGTCTGTAAATTAATCATGCTTCTAAGACCTTATCTCCTTGTTTAGCCCCTTCTCCTAGGTGAGTAAGAGATGACATGAAGCAGTCAGTCCCTGCAGCTTGCAGAGGAGCAGAGCCTGCTTTCCCAAGTGTAGGAAGAGGGCAGTGTTTCTTTCAGTTCTAAGTTTGTCTTTCCAAGGAGAAAGGGGCAGTATGAGTGAAATATCTGAGATGTTAATTTAGAGGAGGATTTTTATCCCAAGTAGAGATGCTTCAGATGGGATGATAAGCCAGAAATTCTCAGACTTACCCACACAGGGAACTATCAGAACCACAGATTTAAGGGAGGAAGCATGTATCTTAGGTGTGTTTCCTGGCACTTAATTTTTATATCTACATAAATTTCTGGTCACTCTGTGGGTAATTGTTTGCATCCACCCATCTGACGAACCTTTGCAAAACTGTTACCTACAGGTGCAGCCAGGAGGATAATTATTTAGAGCAGCACTTTGCATCAATTCTTTTTGGCTTAGCCATGACTGGGTATTGTGTAGATACTCAGATATAGGTTTTATATATATATATATATTTATCCACTACTGGATTATATCAGATTTAAATTATTCAGGGATAACTGAATAAAGCTTCAAAGCCTGTGAGTATTTGAAAAACTGGTTCTAAGTACAGTGTCGTGTTCCATCTCAGTTTCCACCACTTGACATCCAGGGTATTTCGTAATATGAATCTCAAAACCTAAATATTTTTTTTTTTTCCCTTTTACTATTGAATCTCTTCTCCTTTGAAATCCCATGTTAAACAGAGGTTGCTGGCAAGTTTTTTTGTTATGCGAGCTAGCATGTTATTTATATCACTTTATCCTGCTCCCCTGTCCATCTAAATCATCCCTGACTTAAATATCACACATAAATAGTGTATTTTTTATAACATGAAATAGGAATGATTGCTATCTGGCCAAGTGGAACTGAAATAAAACCCCACAGTTTGTGATAATAGCTTCAGAGTGTGTCCTGAGGGCTTGTGAGCCACTGCCGCTCTATTGATTTCAAGATATTGCAAACAAGTTCTTAAAACTTGTTATTAAATAGGATTTTCTCCTGTTATTTGCTATGAGTAGAATGTGAAACAGCCCCCAAAATGCCATGGCAGAGGGACAGCTGAGGAGGCAGGTGAGTGCCACTCCAGTCACTGCACCGCTGACGATGCCCCCTCACTCCAACAGAGCTGGAGTTGCTCTGTTGGAAGCACAGCCACAGCAGCTCACAGGTGAACCTCTCAATTTTATTGCATGCCAAGTTCATCCTCCTTTGACTCTTTATTGAGGATTTTAATCCTGCAATTTAACGGGAATGAATTCCAGCCACTGGCTTTTGCATCGCTTTCTAATAGCCGTAAAATTGCCCAGGTCCTTTGGAAATTGCCCAAGAAGCATGAACTACAACAAACCTTTGGAAAATATTGTTATAAGTTCCAGATGCTCTTAGGAGTGTTTCCAACAGCCTTCAGTAATAAAGGCTGGAAGCTTTCCAAAGCTGGTAAATGCATCTAATTCCCTCCAGGTCCAAGAGCTGCCACAGCTCCCTTGGAGCCCTCAGCCAGAAGCAGTGCTGTACTTCTGTTGGGGAGCTCAGACTTTCCTGTAGCAGATGATCGCAATGTAATCATGTTAGCAGTGAATTTTACATTAAAGCAATCCCAAAAATACTACCAATCACTTTAAGTTTATGAACCACATCTCTCAGAAATGAACCTGAGTAACAGGAATTGTGTGAGAGTCAGATAATCCTTCCAGCTGCAGAGAACTCCTCTAGCAATTGTTTTAAGATGCTATTGTGGGATGAAAGCGCTGCTTTAGCTGTCCAACTGTTATAAATGGGCTTTTTCTTACACAGCATTTCTTTTTCTGGCAATCACCTGATCAGCTGTGTATTTTAATCTGATGCTGTAATGGTCTACCTCCATTTTTCTCTTACTGCTTTTCAGCCCAGAGGCATTTTATATCATTTACTTACATTCCCTATTACTTCCCTATTATGCATTTCCCATTATGATGATTTCTATTGTTTAGAATGGTACTTGATCTTAAAGATACTGCAATTATTTTAGCCACATGAATTTCAGCCTTGATGGGGTGCACAGCAGGATTGCTATTTTGTCTAATAGCAGGTTTTATATGTTATATCTTTTCCTTTGACCTGTACCACAGAGGATTCAGACCTAATAGCTGGAGAATGTTTGGAAGTGAGCCCATGACTGGCTGTATCCGAGATGTAAGAACTCACCAAGTCCACCTGCCCAGTCAAGGCATGGCTGGGGACAGTAACATCAACTCTGACAGCCAAATCCAATTGGAATATCTTTAGGGAAAACCAAGAGCAAATATCTGTTCAGCTTCAGAGCTCAGTTAAGCTGTAGCTGCCAATCTTGAGTCTTTTTTCACTGGATGGGACAACCTAGGCAGACACAGGTTTGTGCATGGACAAGTCCAAACCAGTCACTAAAGGATTCAACAGTCATCTGAGGGACCAAATTTGGATGGCAAGTGCACCTAGACCTTCCAGCTCTTTACCTGGTCCTGACTGACACGTTTTCCTTCTCTTTGCAGGGATAGCAGAACACTTTATCAAACACTGCTAAACCCATTCATTTTCTAAGTCAGTGCATTAAGTGAACCAGCCTGAGGTTATGCAACAGAACAAACAGAAAACAAGTGAGTCCAATGGACATCCAGTTGTCCCCACCATGGTGACATTTACCATCCATGTGACAGGTGACAAGCTGGGGGCAGTGGCCTCTTGATAAGACAGAACCCATCCTGCTGTGTGGGGCACAGTCCATGGTTTACATGGAGGGTTTAGGAACCTGAACATCTGTGTATACAAACATCCAAATCTGTAATTCCCACAAGGGATCTTCTCTAGGTCATGGGCTGAGATCAGTTTTCTTCTAAAGGATTTTATCTCTGTGATTCCATGTGAGATTGTGGAGAGATTTTCTTACTCCAGATCCTGTTCTGGCAGAAATTTCAGGACAATAAGATGACCTGGCTCTAGTTTCATACAGATCCATTTTTAATCTCCCCTTTGTAGAACTCTAAAAGTCACTAAACATTAGAAAACCAATGATGAAGACAAATTCTGTCAGCAAAATGTTTAAGAGGGTTTTTTTTTACTTTCACCTGCTTCCAATAACTCATTGGTGCATGTATTAGATTTTGAAGCTGTGTACTCTGCTAGTGATTTAGGTTTTAAATATGGGCAAGCTTCAAAATGGAGTGTTAGACTGCACTAACAATGTTTTTCATCACACAAGCTCTAATTTTTGTGTGTAAAACTATATTTTCTTGCAATTTTTCTTCAGTGTTTGTGGTGACTGTAATGTCACCATCTGTTCAAGAAGAAATAGCTCAGATGTGTCAGAGACATTAAAGCCATGTAATGTTCCAAAATTTCACATTATGATAAATCTATTTGTTTTCATTTAATATATGTCTATACTAGTTATTGTTTGTAGTCAGAATGCCCAACTATAGCAGCCATAAGTGAGAAACTCGAGGCTGTTTGGATACTTGAGGTGAATTCTTCAGGGAAGTTGGTAGCAGATTTTCTTTTGACTTCAGTTTGCAATGTTTCTGAAATTAGCTCTAAAAATTACCTGCTTATTTTGGGCCTCTTTAATAAAACCCTTCAGTCCAAAACACACACTGCCTTAGCTGATCAGGTTGTGTTCAGTCTAGGCCTGCATTTCAGCTGTAGCAATCATCAACCTTGATGCTTTAGTGAGCAGGATGCTTCTATTTTATCCTTGTCTGAGACACACTGCCAAAAACAGGATTATACCAGGTGTAAGCTCTTATACCTTGGCACATGCCGTTCTCAAGCCCAAATTTTATGACTAAACAATTCATTGTGCATCCTGGTTTTATCTAGTGACTCTTGGGTCAGTGAAAAATCAATCATGGACTTTCTTTTGCAATAACTGCTTCTATTCTTACAATATTTATAATGGGAATTATTTAAAGAGATCCCTTTATGTAAAAGGATATTTGCCAAACAGATTGCACATGAAGCAATGTTTATGATGTCTATTTGCAAGCTGCAAATAGATATCATATTCTGTAAAATTTACCAACAGGACTGACGTCCCCTTTGGAAACATTCAAACCAAACCAAACTACAAGGGGGACAAAATTCGACTACATTTTGACAGGATCCTCTTCTGGTGCTCAAATCCATCAGTCTGTGCAATCTTGTAGTTTCTAAACTCTTCAACTCATCCAGTGTCCAAAGCACATGAGATTCCTTCTGCCATGAAGAATCCCCCTCTGTGACAGCATGGATTAGGATCACTGAATCCCAGAACGGTTTGGGTTGAAGGGACCTTAAAGCCCATCCAGTGCCCCCCCTGCCATGGGCAGGGACATCTTCCTCTGTCCCAGGGTGCTCCAATTCTCAATGTCCAGCCTGGCTTTGGACACTTCCAGGGATCCAGGGGCAGCCACAGCTGCTCTGGGCACCCTGTGCCAGGGCCTGCCCACCCTCACTGGGAGGAATTCCTCACCAATATCCCATCTAACCATTTCAGTTTAAAGCCTGTCACTACATGCTCTTGCCAAAAGTCCCTCTCCAGCTCTCTTGGAGCCCCTTTAGCTGCTGGAAGGCTGGTGGAACATCTCCCCAGAGCCTTCTCTTCTCCAGGCTGAGCAACCCCAGCTCTCCCAGCTGAATGCCTTCCCCTGACAAAGCTCCAGGGTATGTCACAATGTTAGATAGCAGCTTACAGAAAAGAATGCAGTTCTGCTCACGGTGATATCTGCATCAACAAAGAATGCTGTCAGCTCTCTGCCCCTTGTGAGGTTCTCAACAACTTCTGTTCTTCAAGGCTTTATTAGGACCTTTCTTATACTGCCCCAAATAGAGTTTCAAGCCTCACACTGTGATTTTAAATACATTCTCCTGCCAGCATGGAGCTGCTGCAGCTGCTGCAGGTTCAGAAGCAGTTGCAGACATCAGAACAGGGCGTGTGAAGGTCTGACTGAGGAACTGTTCAGCCTGGCAGATATTTTTAGGTGGATGAACATCTCACTTAGAGTGACTTGTAGAAATACTTTTAAAGAGATTTACATAATAGTTCCCTTCCATGTGCAGAAGGAATATTTCTCAAGATTAATGTTGCAGAAGTTATAAACAGTGCCTGTACTGAGTACCTAATGATGACAGCCAGTCAGAAAATCAGTGTTCAGATTATGCCAAGACTCTTCCCTATGAGTGTTCTCTTACCTTGTCTTCTCTATCTGGCCATTATTGGATAGAAGGATTAGTCTCGCTGTAGGAAAGGCTATTTTCCTAAATACTGACATAACCAAATAAAGATGGGAAAGACACTAGGACAATAATAGGCTCATATTGAATTAAGACAAGAAAAATATTTGGCAGTAATCACCTCACAAGAGGCTGTCATAGGCTATCATTCTACTTCAAGAAAATGTTTGAATTTAATGTTTAAATTTGATTTACCAACATGGCCAAGGACTGGATAGATGAAGATTTTACTAAATTAGATAGGAAATAAATCTGCTTAATCTCACTCTAACACAAGCCAGCCATCAAGTGCATAAATGCAAGGAAATGCAATAATTTTCCTTCTGGAAACTAGGCAAGTTTCTGGGAGAGCTATCTGAGTAGGAATGGGTGTATCCTGATATATTGAAATAATTCCTCAGTTGTGTCTACAGCAGTTTCAGCAGCTTTCAGCTTACTCAGTGTAAGGAACCTGACACATACTTCAGGATCAGACATTATTTGAAGAAATAGTTATGTTTCAGAACAATTTGTCTCACTTTGAAGAAGAATCATTGCAACAGAAATATTCATTCTTTCTAGCTGGGCAAGAGGGTCGAACATTCCTGGCAAAAAGCAGCAGGTGGGATTCAATCAGCTTCTACAGTTTGGAGGTCAGGAGTTCTCCTGAGATACTGCATCATGGAAGACTTTGTCAGTTCAGCAATTCCTTTATTAAAACAAGTAAACTAAGGGGAAAAAACATAATAACAATGCTAATAAAGCGCAAATCTGTGCGAGTCCTGGTATGTAAAGTTCAAGCTAAAATCTAAAGCATGCTTCAGCAGTTTACATTAAATGCAATATTTCAAACTCAGATACTTCAGTATCGCTACAAAATGAAAATGGGAGATACAATCCTCAAAATCCCTAAGACTGCTTTTTTTTTTTTTTTTTTGAGCAATTTCAACCAAGACCATAACCAGTATAAGAAAACGGGTGAAAAAGGCTTTAAGCGCGTATAAAACAACCCAAAAATCATAGTGACAAATCTCCTGCAATGGACAGGATGGGATGATACATGCAGCCCTGTCAAAACCCTTTTTTACACTGACTTAAAGGAGTCTCTGGGTATGTGAACTCAAGCATGTGAAGAAGAGAGCAAACGTTTCCAGAGAAGTTTTGTTTCTTCATGACCTGCTGGGTTTGTTCTCTTAGCTCACTTCAGCATGAGATACTCACAGCTGTCTCAGGTACAAGGTAACAGGTGCTAAAAAAACCACAGAGAAATTACAGAGAAGGTGAGATCAGGGGTCAGATCCTTGCTTTTAAAATAGCTTTATCTCCTGTCATGCTGTCAGTCATCTCTCGAGCAATGGTTGGTGCCTAAAACCAGAAGGACTGCATAAAAAGTATAATGGTGTAAACCAATTTGTCCCTTGTGTAGAAAGGGGGAAAATAGTGTTTGACCCCTATGAGCTGACTGGCGTATGTCTGGAAGAATGAGATTTAATTAAACAGATGGCAGCATACATTACCGCTTTAGAAATGTGATTAATCATTATAAATGTTCTAGGTCCTTTAAAAGAATGACTAGAGCATCTGGCTATGCACACTGAAACAGTGAACACCCACCTGACAGGAATCCACCTCCATAAGGTAGACAGTACTTGTGTTTATGTTAATTGTTTGGAATCTTTATGCTTCGGTTGAACGAACGAGTTCTGGCACATTCTTTTAAATAAGGCAGATTCATTCTGATGCTAGACTGCATTTAGATTCTACCCACTGGTGAATTTTAGCATCAACAAAAAAGCATGAAGAAAAAAACAAAACAAAAAAACAAAAAAAAACCCCAACCAAACAAACAAAAAAAACCCCAGCAGTTTTCAAAGGTGCTGGAGCTGAATTTGATAGAGAATTTCAGACTCATTTCAAAACAGCTCTCATGTTACACAAATGTGGTCCAGCTTTATCAGAAGTCAGTGATCAGGATTGCTGAAGTTCTCTGATGTTCATATATGTGATGATCCTACCACTCCTAACCACAGTGCAGGTATCTTAGGAGTTATTCCTCGTGCAGGTTCTTGGCAAGTGCCTGTCCCACCTTGCATGTTTCTCTGAGGAGGCAGCAGGAACACAGGGAGAGCTTGGCTGCTGCTGGTCAGCTCCTTCTGGGTGCCTTTGGTTACCAGCCTGGTGATTTGTTTGCTTCAAATAGATATTATATTTTTTAGTCTTCTATATTTATCTACGTTCTGTCATTCAGTTCCATCTGCTGTACATGGGAAAATGGAGTCTTTATTTTAGAATCCAAACTGCTGTCAGCTTGAGGCTTTCAGAGATTGGCAGTGCTTAGAGCTGGACAGGACCTTGTTTTCAGTCTGTTCTCTGTTTTCAGTCTAGAATCATGCATTCTACAATTCTATTCTATGAATCTTTGCCCCTTAATTCATTTTTGTTCTCCAGTTTCACATTGCTGGCTGATACCCAAAGTACAGACCAATCACACAGGAGGTGTTTGGTGCCTTGCAAGGTGGGGAGCTGCCCATGCAGCTCTCTGGGATTCCTCTTCTTGGGAATATTTTAATAATGCTCAGAGAAATAAGAGATGAGAAAAGCCTGAGACTGACTTACAGCTGTCAGGTCAGAGCCAGTGTTCTAAAACAAGTAGTGTAGGCTTAGTTGCCAGCCTACATTGGTTTTCATTTGCCAAAAATCCCAGTAAGAGCCAAAGGTACTCCAAAAAAGCCAGTTTGCTGTTCCTCTTGCTCAGCAGATCAATGGATTAATACTCTCTACTCTCTCTTTCATATGGCTCTGAAAGATTCACAGAAATAAACTTGCTGTAGAGGATCACCTTCCAGTTTCTGTGCATTTATAAATGCCATCTGTTCTCATCTGAGAGCTGGGTGTTATGGTAACCTGAGTGCTTAAACTTGAGCTAATTGCAGAGTACATGCCCATGCTCAGGGAGCACAGATGCATGTGGGTGCATAATGCTGGCACGAGGATGGCACAGGGAAAATCCAGGATATGGGAAGCCTTTGGATGGGTCTCTTGTGACAGGGGTGTGGTTGGAAGCAAGGAGGTTGTCTCCTCCACAGCCCCAGGAAACAAGGAGGGTTCCTTGTAGTACTACCACACATCCAGAGCCCAGGGAACAAATCATCTGCTTTCTTTTACAGTGTGGATTGAACTTTGGGGGAAAGATAAGGGCAGGGTGAAGCCTCTGTGCTGAAATTTTATTTTTCATGTAAACTTTGAGATGCTCTGTGTGTGAATCAATGTGAAAGTACCACAAGTTCATTCCATCTGTACAAAGAAAAGCTCATGATCACTGTGGCTATGAAGCGAATTTGAATCATCCTGCACACAACTCTGTGTGTGCCTTTACTGCATTTCTAAGATCATTCTTACTTCTGGAAGTAATTTGGCATACATTTTTTCCAAATGCTTTGTGCTTTTTGAAGTGTCTTTCTGCATGCAGCTACTTAGGTCTAATAAAATTTAAAAACAATTTCCAAAAGCTGGACAGGTACAAGGCCTCATTCCCTGTAGTTCACTCTTGTATTAACCAATATCCTGCTCCTGTGGTCCTGCTTTGTGCATCCATTAATTATGGATCAATTATTCAATTCTTTAGGAACTCAGGTGAGCCCTGGGCTACTCAGTTGTGAAATTAAAGCAATGCCACAATGAACAGGAAAGAACATGCATTTACTTCAGAGCCATCCTCCTTCTGTACTGATATTCCTGGGACAAAAGTGCTTTTCTTCAGTCAATAATTAGGGCAATTGGTGTGGTTGTCCTTCTTCCCACACTGCTTCCAACCCTTCTAGCATGTTATTTATCAAGATCTTCTTTCTGAGTGACAATCTTTCCCCATTTTTTAATGGCACAATCAAAATCTGAAAGCCAAATGCCTGTTATCACTGTAGGCACAATTCACTCTGCTCTGAATGTTTCCTAAATGAAGCACAGCACAATTACCAAAAGAACAACTGCTTTACAAAGTGAGTCTTGTACTTCAGTAAAATTCAGCCACTGAGGATCAGCTCAACAAACAGAGCATTAATTTTCTATTTGACCTGCTGGAATAGGTGTCAATCCAAACTCAGAGCAGTGGCTTCTCAGCTCCTGGGAGCAGGAGGAGCAGCACTCTCCATCACGTTGCTCATTTTGCAGTCACCCTCTTTCTTATGATTGCACTTTAATTCCTCCAATGCACAGCTGGTTAAAACAGTTTGTCTTTACCTTTGGGGAGTGAAATTTCTGGTGACAGGTCTTTTGCTAGTAAAAGTTGTTTGCTTTTGAAAAATGCTCTCCAGTGTAGGAATCTGAATAAATTTGAAACAAAATATTTACACAAAATCGAACTATGTTAACAAATGAAGATAATGGCCTGTTCTTCATTGCCTTACCCTTTGTTCAGTCATCTACATCAATCAAGTTAATCAATTAAGCTAATTACAGGAAAGATCTAACACTTTATAGCTTTTTTTTGCATGGAGAAGAAAGGCGAATTAGGCTGATATTGTTCTCAAATATCGGTTCTTCTGCTAAAGTGCCAGGTCTTTCTAGAGTGCTGTGTTCAATGCACAGTCTCCCTGGTAATAACTGCTGTACTGTAAATTATCTTTAACAATGCAGCAGGAAGTCAGCTCTCTGTACATACTGAGGAACGTCTGTGCTGCTGAGAACCAACCTGCTGCTGTCAGAACTCTTTAAAACCTCAGGACAAGGGGTACAAACCAGTTTGGGCAAAGATTTCCCTCAGCTCCTTCACAAAATTATTCTTCTGTGCTGTGTAACAAAGGGTTGATCACACCATTAACCTGAGCCTGACCTGGATATCTCAGCAAAACACTGCTTAGAACAATCAAGTTTGGCACCCCAGCCTTCCTCTCTTATTAGTGAAAAAATATTTGGGGCTTCTAGTTCATTTGTGCAACCAAAGCTGGATATGGGATGATGCAGAGTTTTAAAAAACCCTCTTTACTCTCTAATATTCCAGATGGAAACATTTTGTTGTTTGGTTTCTAGAGAAGTCATCATGACCTCCTGTGGTGGGAAAGATTGTCTTCTGTCATATGGTCTGAGAAGGTGGGAAATACATAAAACAAAAGCTTAAAGTGTTTCTTTTGTAATTTATTTATAGGTTGTAGCATTTAAAATGAGAAGAAAACTTACTTCAGGGTAGTCACATAGCAATGTTTTCTGGATCATGCAAGTAGGCTGCAATAATGGGCTATTTAGGCTGGGCTTGTTCACATGATGCTTCCAGAAGTTCTCCCTGAGCAGGAAGCAATAGTGCATCCCAGGAATTCAGAGAAACTTTTTGGTTGTGTGATTGACACTGAGTTACAATATAGAGAATTTTTCTAAATAAAGATGATTAACCTTTGAAAAAGCTGCTTTGAAAGTTAGTTTGTCAATTTAGAAATGAAAGGGTAAAGCTTCCCTTAGTGTATTTTGAAAGCTCCAGCCCACACATATTTGCAAGTTTCTCCCAGAAAATACTGCTCAGGTGTAATAGCTGCCAGAGGATGGTGAGACAGTGCACTGCTCTGGTGTTAGTCATTCATTGACAAACTGCCTGCTTTTGCCACTAGATTTATACAGCCATTTAAAGAGAGAAAATTCAGGAGCTGTAGACTAAACCAGAGCAGCATAATGTGCTATTTCTCCATCTAATGGAAATGTTGGCTTCCGTGGTCACTCCTCTGTCTGCCCATGAAATTCTGTGCCTTGGAAGGGAGGCATGTTTTATATAGGGCAAATCTAATTAAAAGGGTGGGTTTTTTTTCCTCCTAAGGGAACATTTTTTGAGGTTTATTGTGTGTCTATACAAGGTTCAACCCCACTCTCAAGGCCAGACTTTTCCATCCTCACTGATGGCCACACTGTCCCTGTGAGGGGATCTCCAGAGAGGGATCTCAGCTTTGCTCATTCTGGTCTGTCTGGAAGGAACACCAGTAAACTCAAGCCCAGCTTCCTTCAGGTTCCAACCCCCTTTCTTCCTGAGAGGAGCACAGCCATCCTCATCTTACCTGTGCTGGAACCATAACAGTCCTGTGGATGAGTTTGCCCAAATCCTCTCCCAAAACCAGAACTCATCTTGCAGTACAGGCACAACAGGATCACTTACAAAAGGTGGTTTCTGCAGGAACCAGGGGCTGCAAGCTTAGAAAAGTAGCATCTCTGGACCTTCAGCAGTGCATTTAATGGGGCCAGTCATATCAGCTTCCAAAAGCACCTTGAGCAATTTAGATAAGCCATTTAGCAAGCAGTGCTATTAATAGACTCTGACAGCCGAACGGGGATAACACTTCTCACTGCTATAAATTAAAGGGCAGTTTTTCCTTTTCTCTCGAGGAGTTGGAATAGTGTTAGCAAACACATTTCCCGACTGCTTTTTCCTCTCTGTCTAACTTCAGAATACATCTCTTTGGGGACTGTATCACTTCCTGAATTTGCTCCTGTTTGCCTCCCCCTGCTGCTGCCTGCTCTGTCAGCAGTCTGGGATGCAGCCCCTGACATTTTTCACTCCTTGTCTCAGAGGCACATGGTGCTGAGTCCTGCCCAGATGCTCCTGCAGGCCTTTCTGTGAGGTCTAAGCATAGAGCTGTTCAACTGAGTGATACTCATGGCAAGAGAGGCAGTCTTGAGAAAGAAAATCAGACTAAAAGCAGCCTTGCCTCAGATGCTGCAAACAGCTGAAGAAGAACTTGATTTCAATTTAAAGGGCACTTCTTTGCCTGTTCTGAAGTGCAGTGTGTGGTAATAAGAGATGATTATGCCACACAATAGCCTGAATATAGTCACTAGAGCAGGGTGAAATTAAAACAGATTTCTTCATACAAGGCATGATGTAATGATTTCTGTCGTGCTTACAGCCAGCAATGAAATTAGCAACTCATTACATACCCAAACTAAGCAAATATAAGGCTGCAGGTAGTACATATGTAATAAAACCAAAGCCCATCTAAGGACCCAAAAGCTGAGTGCATTTCCTACTTAATTTATCAGACCAGAATAGAAGAAACTAGAAATAACCATCCACCTGCTCTGAGCACCCTGCCAATTATTTCAAACTACAAACCCAAAATACAATATGAGCAGCTCCCTGCTTCTAGCAAAGCACAATACCCACTCAGATATTCTACCCCTCCTTTCCAACCAGCACTTTAATTCATTTCTCTTTCTCCCAGTGCCAGGTCAAGTAGATGAATATTGCAAGCACTGCTGATAGATGCAATAGCAAAGCATTCTTTTCCTCATTTTTCAATGAAAAGTAGGGAATGCTGCCTAAAGTGCAATGAAAACATGTTACAGTGTCTGTTTTTAGAAGCAGGCTTGTAAATTACTAGGCTTTTGTTCCTTGTTCTGACATTTCTTAAGAGACTTCTTTTTGTCTTCTTTCCTGTGCTTAGCTACTCAGTAATATTTTGACCTAAGACCTTCTTCTCTGCTCTCTTCTACCTTTTAACGCACTAAAGCTTGAGAGGATGAGTAGCAATATTGCTTTTAGCAGGAGAAAAGTATCTGAAAAGCTGCTGATGTTCTTGCTGTTTAACCACCACATCTTCCTCTCTTTTAACCTCACTAGAGGTTAAGTTTAACAGTATGTCATGTATTATCCTGAAAGAATTAACAGTTAACATCCTTAATACTTAATTTTACTGGTATTGCCATTATTTAGATATAAACCAAGAAAACTGTTTTTCCCAGACACGTAACAGCAATTCTGTGTTACAACAATTGTTGTGAAATCATAGATAAAAATCTATCACATTGGAAATCCATGGCAGAACTTCTCAGTGCCAGTACCTATACTTTCAGACAAATCAAGTGCCTGAATCCCTTTGAAAAGCTCAGATCAGTCACAGGCAATGGCACTGCAACATACAGATGGTTTGGGTGGGTCTGTGAATCTGTTTACAGGTGTGACCCCATGGCAGTGAGGGCAGAATTTAGCAAAGGACTGCTGAAAGAATTTAAGAGATTCAGATGCCCACATCCATGATTTCTCCTTCCACTCCCCCTACAAATATTTCCCATTCATTCCTCATCTGGGTGTAAGGCTGCAGACACACATTCTCTTCTGGAGCATCTGTGCTGCTTGGAGAGGTTCTGCCCACAGCCCACACCCATCTGTCTCCTCTCCCTCTTACTCTCTCTCTAGTTTTTGAAAGTCACCTGATTCCCTCCAAGCCTTCCAGATGTCCATCCAAATCTCATTGATGTTACCAAGAACCACTGCAAGCTGGGCCACAAAGTAGGAAATGAGGAATTTTTTCACTGACAGGGGAAAACATTATTTTCCTTTTTCTAATTAATGAAAACAAATGGAAAGGATGAGATGCATTTTTTATTTTTTTTCAGCCCAAAGTCCAGGACAAAGAGTGGATTTCTCAGTGTCTTCACTTTGTTGTTTCTTTCTTTTTTTATACAGCAGCCAATCCAGCATGGTGAAGGTCCACTGTTGTTCAGGTCTGCTCTGGGCTGTGCTGCAGGGGGCCAGCCCTTCTCTAGGGATGCACACAATCCCCAGCCATGTGAGGCTCTCTGTACCTCTCCATCTCCCCTACTGTACCCTCAGGTCTTGGTACAATATATGACATGTAAGCTCTGAGCTGCAACTCCAGGTACATATTTTTTGCTCTTTCAGCTCACTTGCTAGATAAATAAATCTGAAGGTGACTACACCTGATGAAATATTAATAAAACCTCTTCCTTTCCACTTCTACCATACCTTTGGTGATTCTTTGCATCCAGTCAAACCAGGTAAGTGACTTTCTGAGCTGCAGCAGATGCTGCCTCTTCTTTCTGGTCCCTCATGTGTCCCTGCTGCAGGTCTGGAGTGCTGCCTGGCTGCTCCAGTAATTTTGGTCTCTGTGTGTGCTTCAGCCTCCTGCTCATCGCATGATGGATTCCCTGAAACCTCTCTCTGATCACCTTTAGTTGCTCTGTTGATCAGGAATGTTGTTCCTGATCCCAAATTATGGGATTACCTGATGGCAAAGGTAATGCCCTTTCAAAGGCTCTTGCAGCAGAGACTGAGAATAAACAGATGCTCTCACTCATGGGGAAATTGAAAGTCTTTGCTTAATCAAAAGGTGTTGCATGGCCTATTTAATATTAATAAAATTGTCTGTTAAGCATAATTCAAAGAAAGCTTTGATACACAACTTGCTTTCTGTGTTTTATAAAAAGGCTGAAAAGTGCTTCAGTGTTTCTAGATTGTTCCTTTCCATTGTTTGAGTTGCAGCAAACAGTGATGTGTTACTCACAAGTGCCTTTGTTTGGAATGTAAAAGCTCATTTGAAGCGGCATCAAGGTTCCTTTAAATTCCCTGGCCAACAAAAAGGGAAAAAAAACCCAACCAATTTATGGATGTGGCTTCTAAAATTCCATACTCAGTGCCCTTTAGTCTTGCAATCCCATGTTCCTGAGATTCCTTCCAGATATATTGTCAGATTTAGTGAGTAAAGTGAGCAAAGGTGAACTATAGTCAATAAGTTCATTATAATGGTATTTCATGGGTTTGGGCTTGCGATTAATGGATTGTAAATTTATACTTTAGGACTAGAAGAACATGATCATATAAATTGTCTTATTGAAGTTAACAGGGCTGTTCTTTGAAGAAAAATGCCACTCAGCAGAACACTTAAATGTATGCATAGCTCTAAGCATATGTTTAAGTTCAAATGAAGGCAATCTTTTGGTTTTAAGAGAACTTGGCTGTGCTTAGGTTCCTTAAAACATTTCTATTAATATATAGGGTGGCTGCTGCAGTAGCCTTGGGGTGTCATTCATGATTTAAAAACCATAGTCTTTATAAGCAGTCATGAACATTAGGTAAGAGAACTACTATTAGTTGGCAATGAGGTTAAAGCCTTAAAAACTCTGTCATCTGATATGTTTATTAAACTTTCATATGCATTTTGCAGATTCAAAGAAGAACATTTAACTGCATACCAGTTGCTGAAGACTGGTACCTGCTGCCGAGCATTGTAAACAAAAAGTTGCCAGAGTGCAGTCCAAGATTGCAGTAAGGAAAGGATTTGCTATTACTAATATTTCTTCTGACATATTCAGAAAAAAAAATATTGTGGATTTGCTTTGAAAATCATTTTCCTTGGGTTATTTTGGAATATCCTTTCCCTGACAGACTAACAGGACTTTGTGGAAGAATGGGAAGGAACTCTCTGTGGTCATACTTCTTTGTAGTGACACAGCACAGCATGATGAAGGAGCACTGCTGACACAGCAGTCACTTCAGTGCATCTCCCTTACAGCAAAAAATGCTCTGTATAAGGGTAGTTTGAAGGAAGAAGTTCATTTATTGTATTTCTGTAACAAAGACACCTGATGTCTTAATTGTAAGAAACCAATACAAAATGTACAGGAACATTCTACATTATTAAACAAGGGTATTGAGGTTGAACATATTTTTTGCTCTATACACATAGGACACTGTATATACAAAGGAAACTTTTAAAGTAAACCTTCCAAATCTGAATCTCAAGGTCCTTATCATAGGTAATCTGTCAAGAAACACAAAACAAACAGCACGGTTAATCCCCTGCTTCTGAAGTGTATCTGCAGGTTACTTGGCAGCACAAAGCAATCACATGCTCCACAGAGCATGCTCTCCCTCCTTGAGGGAAAATCAGCCCTTAGTTTTTTTTCTCCCCTTTAAATTCCAAGTTAATTTTGACGTGACTCTCCAAGTCTTTCCATATGGGCAGCCACCCCTCTCTCCAAAACAGGAGAGCAGTACTACATTGGTGTCTGCTGTTCACACCTTAAATTGGCCCCAAACCTACTGGTTTCCTTCAGCAAGGAGTTCCCTTCACATCAAAAAGGTGAATAACAGGTTACAGCAAAGGGTACAGTCCCTTTGGCCTTTTATCTGAAGATTAATGAAGGACAGAACAGCAGTTTGATGATGATTGATTGATTGATTGATGATTGATCAAGTCTAACCCTTTGTCTTGGCTTAGGAAGTTTCCCTTGGAATGGAGAATGTAAACCCCCTCCCTCTGAATTATTACAATTTTGCAATTAAGGGGCTTTCAGACAAATATATGGGAATAGGAATAACAATTCTTTACTAGGAATATTAAAAATAAAAATAGTCAAAAAAAGCAAGCAAACAAAAAAACCACTGACAGAGTCAGAACACAGCCTGACACCCTGTTGGTCAGGGTGTTGGTAGCAGCCCAACCAAGTCCTCCTGGAGTGACTGATGCGGTTCTGTTGGAGCAATGACCCTGTACAACNGGTGGGATTTCATCCTCCAATCCACAGGCACCTTTGGAAATGTATAAAATTGAGTTTTGTGAATAAACTTGGGCTTTTTCCTGCTTTGCTCATCACCGTGCCCTGGTGAAGTTCTCTCATGTCGTGTTGCAGCTCTGCCGTGAGCCTTGATGGCCCATGAACAGCAGATATCCCCTGGAGGGAGGATGGATCCTGGAAGGGATAAAGAACACTGCCCCACCTGGTTTCACAGCTGCCCATTAAGAGAAGGCACCCACCCCCTCCCACCCTAAAACCATGAGGAATGGGTCAAAGAAGAGAAAAAACACTTCCCCAACTGGTTTCAACAGATAGTAATAGAATACATGCTTTTGGTTACATCTTGCATTGCAACCCAAGACACACCTTTATATTTGAGCAAACCTCCTGATCATCCTTTTACATGACTGAGATCCAGCCATGGTTTTGCAAAAGACCTGGGGCACCCATAAAACCATGGAGAGGGAGGGCCTGTGAGCAGAGGTCCCCAGAGCCCTTAGTGGCCATTTCTCACCTGTAGCATCAACTCTGCTCCGTAACACTTGGCTGCTGGTGGCTTGGAAAACACCATTCTCATTTGCACAAAGGGGTTGATAATATGACATCTTTTGAAGTTCTGTTCCACATAAATGCACGGAAGTAGTGGGTTCATATCACCAGGCTTTCTGCTGGACACTAAGTGGTGCAATTCAGAAGAAATTCAATAATGCCTCTTTTTTAAAGCCAGGCACAGGTATCATGCACTGAAAATGACAAAAGTCCTTACTTGGCTGTAGGTATTGAGAACTAGGGCAATGGGTAAATGTTGGTTAAATTTCAGATGAACTGCACTGGGCAGTGCTTTAATCAATTTTTTTTATATATTCCCAAAGAGATGCATATTTTAATTTAAATGCTCTGGAGAAATAAAAAAGAAGACAGTAGTGGCCTCATAAATAGGATGTAGAGATATATCAGAGGCCTCATTCAAACATTTTCAGGCTTTTGTACAGCAAAGCTTTGAAGGGCTCAGAAATGCACAATATCAGAAATGTAACTTTTAAACATTGCTGTTCTGCTCCACTGAATGGCCATAAATATGACATTTATAAAGTTTTCTGCTTGTCACTCAAGGGCCCAGTATAAAACCTATGAAGTTCATGATTAGAAATATGTTCTGTTCCTTTTCCAAATCCCAGCCTTTATTCTGGAAGACCAAGTGCATATTTTCTATAACAGGCATTGACAATAAAGATGAAGACTCAATGCCAAATTAGGGCCTAATCAATGCCTCAATACCTTCAGATTTCATTGCACCTGCCCAAGACTAGAACTTATTCAACAGCTTTTAGGATACTGATGCAAAGGAGGCAACTTACATTCCCCTCTTACCTTCAACTTGGCTCTCAGGAGCTGAGAAGAATCAAATTAATTTCTGTCATTATAGTAGGATAAGGTGAGTGTTGTCTGAAAAGGACCTAGGGCAAAGGAAAAGGTGCTGTTCTTACAGGTTCTTTTCCAGCTGGAACCACAGTTTGAGATGTAATGAATACTCTTTTGTTCTCATGCACAAAGTTCTCTCTGAGATTTGTGAGATGAGTGAGGGAGCTGTGATCAAGTTATCCTCTGGATATTCATTGATTTCAGTAGCAGTTGTACGCCCATAGCTGACCAGTGAATCAGAGCTGGCTAGAATTAATATTTAAAATTCATTGTGCTATGTGAAAATAAGTCAAGTGTGATCAAGCAAAGTGGCATTTACAAGCTTGCTGCTATCAAAGTTCAGAGATGTTGTGGTCTAAGTAATTTTCCAATAGAAAGATGTAGATATTTGTTTTGGAAGAACATTTCACATAATATTTGGCACTTCACTTCTTAACAAATTATTTAAATAATATTTGGGAAACAACCATTTTTTTTTAAATTAAAACTTACAGAAATAATATAAGGTTGGATTATGAGTCGTCTGAGCATTCTTATAAATGCCTTTTTGCTTTTAGTTCTTCTTTGAATTAAAAATAAAGTTCTGGTGAATGCAAATTTCTTCTGACAGTTGCTATTTAGAGAGGCATTTCTGTAGCTGCAGCTCAGCGTGCATGTTAAGGAATAACAGAAACTTTTTAAATTATAGAACTAATTATCTCCACGCAGCTGATCAAACACTTTGCACTTCTAGCTGTGAGCACAGCTCACCACATCTGTTGGCCTCTCCCTGGGAAAGCCTGCACTGCAGTTGCTGCTGTGAATGTTATGGAGTGGAGACACACCAAAGGCAGAATTAAACTAACAAGCCTTGGATTTGTTACATGGCAGCCCAAAGCTCAGTGGTGGCTTTTTGCCTGCAGTCTTACCCAGCCTCTTGCTGTGTTGGAGCCAAGGGAGGGTTTGGGGGTGCCACAGAGCTGGGCAGCTGCAGCTGCTGCCAGCTGGAAAGGCTAATGCTGCTTGCAACATCTTCCCTCTACTGGTTTTTTGGGTGTTTCTTTTTTAAAGTTGCTTCAGACAGCTCACTGGACCCACAAATTGCACTTAATGCTCTTGGAGGACAAAGGGATGACTGTTCTGCAACATCAGAAATGGAAAGAGTCCAGGCAGACCTGAGGTATTTCATCCCTCCATGAAAAAGCTGAGTATCCTTGAGTTGTACAAAGTGAAAGAGGAAATTTGTTAAGATAGGCACAGTGTCTTGGGTACATTGTATTGTGACTGCTATTTAACATTGACATTCTCCTTGTGTCCCTTAGATCCTGAGGACTCCTAGAGCTGCAGGAAAGAAGCACAATTAACTTACAGTGTGCTCCCCCTCACCTGTCACACGAACTGTATCAAGGATTGTTAGACTGCAAGAAAAACCTTCCTGCAAACACAGAGATTTCCACCTGGAAATCTCTGGAAAAGGGAAACAGGGCTGGAAACACTGTCATCCCCGTGCTTTGGCAAAGCCTCCACTCCTGTCCTGTGTGCAGTCACTCCTTGTGCCATATGTCCAGCTTTATGCATATCCATAATAATAGAACGCCATATGATGTTGTGTTTCATGTTTATGTATGAGAATAGTGCTACAAAGCTTTCTGATGCTCCATATTCTCTTTGCAAGCAGAAAAGAAGAAGCAGTTGCATCCCTTTTCTTCAGACTTCTGCCATTTTTTCCCTTTCAGGATCAGCAATTGTCAGACCATTGTTTAAAAATCCCTTGTGGTGGTGCTGTTTGTGGTGCCTAAAACTCTTCGTTTCTCTAACAAAAGGCTTTCTATTGTTACTTTTTCCTCCACTGAATGAGAGAATAAGGGCAAGCAATTTTTGGTTTAACCTCCTACTGCTGAGTTTTCAAATTTTAAAGTGTTAACAAAAGGGAATGCATGTTTTCAGTGTTGAAAGTGCTGATTAAACTATGGTAAAAATTTATAAATATCAAAGGCAGGCAGACAATAGCAAGGTAGAGATATGTGAGTCTCTTTAATGCTGGCCTCCTGTAATAGAAATGGAACTTTGTCCAGAAAGCAAGCTGGAAAGAGAGACTGTTCTACCAAGTCTTAGACTGTATCCATTTTTGATAGATTTAGTTAACCTACAAGGGAACAACAGTATTGACATATATCACTTTGAAAAATGCCAGCTGAATGAGGTATTTTTGTTTCCTGGGTTACATGCTGAAGCCATGTCATTTGTTCTGGGTTTTTTTCAGTCCCTGCTAACACATTCTGTTCCTGTATTTTATGATTATATGTTCACTCTCTGAACTACCACAGAGATATTGATTGCATATTTTGGAGACTGAACAGTATTTCAGTCTATATGAAACTCTCATTTTTGTTCCTGTTTATGCAATCTTTTGGACTAGAAATACAATTAGATGAGTAAAATTACTATCTTAAAAATCCTTTAAACCTGATAAATCATGTCTGGTAGGGAAACTTCTGGTTCCATAGTTTTCCTCAGCTGACATAACACATAAGAAAGATTTACTCCCAAAGGAGGAAACTAATGAAATTAGTTAAATTTGGGTGTGGTCCCCATGGGTTTTTCCTAATAATTAATCACTACCTGGTCTTGTGCCTTTCAAGTCTCTATCCTGGAAGGATAATGAATATTAAGGAAAGCAACCTTTAGGTTTTTAGAGTCTTCATTAAAACTAAGGATACAGCTGCCTGCTGAGGCACCTCACGATGCAGACACATATCTGGGGCTTTAAGATTCAGACCTGTTAAAATTCAGAACACCAAACCAATATGGTCAATGTCACCACTGCTGTTACAGCTTGTTTGGGGACGAGAGTTTGGGTCAGGCTTGTCAACAATGTTTGATGTGAATGAAGCTTTTACAAAAGAATTGTTCTCTTTTCCTTTCATTCTCTTGTCCTCTACCTCCTACATGTGTAGTGAGTGGATATCTGTGTGGCAAACTCTGTTCTCCGTGGTGTCCTGCTGACACCCCATCAAATCTCTGTGCTAAATTCCTGCTGCTTGCTGCTCACTCACTGCTCCCTTCCTGGGAAAGTCACTTGCTGTTTAGGAAGGGAGCTGATAGCATGGATGGCAGCTTGGAGCAGCTCTGCTCCCAGGCCAGTGCCAGAAAACAGATGTGTGACGTGCCCTGTCCTTAGCAGATGGACATGCCACATGCCATTAAAAGTGCTTCTCCAACTTTCCCTCACATTGCTGGTGAACAGCTCCTCTCCTTTGCATCAAAGCCTTAACAGGCAGAAAGAGTGAGCTGCTGGGGGAGGTAAGGAACTCAAAGATTTCCCAGAGTGTCTCAGCACTGGATGATTGTGACCCTATCTGAGAGGTTGCTATGCCCACGGTCTGGGATTACTCTAATGCACATCCAAGTCTGAACTAATTTACTTTGCTTTTCCTAAGGCAGGTTTGGAGCCTGGCTAACGTGGAGCATCTGGAATGGCTTGGCATGCAGGAAGAGCCAGCTCCCATCTCCACAGCAAAGGCAGGAGAACAAAAATTTTGTATCACTGAATCCCAGGAAGAGTAGTTCCAGTAGTTGTGCAGAAAGCTGCACAACAGCCCAAGAACAGCTACAGACATAATTGATGGCTGGATATCATGTTTGTGTGGGATGCTTCCAGCCTGTGCTTCAGGTACTGAACTGCTCCTGTTTTTTAAGCACACCCCTGGTTTTGGTGCCATGAGTGATGTTTTGGAATGGTGTGGTTAACTGCTGTGATGGACTATTGTAGAGGTTCTTTCTGATATTCAGGAGCAAAATTACTGCCATCCCCCTAGCCACTTATGGCCTTTATTGGAAAGCTGTGATGATCCATGTGTTATCATTTTAGGGACTAACCCCATTTTGGTGAACAGCTGAAAATGTTTACTATGGGAAAGAAATGAAATTATACTGAGAAACATTGCTTTTATAAAACAATTTGTGCTGAGCAGGTGAGTCTGCTATGAAAAGCACAGGATTTTACTGGAAATGTGCCAGAGCAACACTGTCCCAAAATGATTGATTTGACATCACTATAAATTTGCTTAATTCAGATGAATGACTGGGCTTTGGGCTGGTTGGTATTTTAGGTGGAAATGATACAAAATGGGAGTCGAGTGGAAAAGATTTGGGAAAAGTCTTCACAGATAAACACTTAGACCCAAGCCAGCTCCCCAGAATGATTGTTTTTCTGTCCCAAGTTATTCAGAAACCCAAACTGCAGGAGGATTGCAATGAAGGGGTTTGATTTTGAGAGTCTACAGCATACTGTGAGACAATGGGCACATTAAAACCTACATTGAATTGAGTAATGAGTAATGAAACTACATACAGATTGAATAATGTTGAATCAATACATGAATGGAAGTATGTGACAGGGGTTGCTATGGCATCTCCCTTATTTAATAAAGGAATAAATAAAGGAATGGAAATCTCCATAAGTGGTCTCAGCAGAAATTAGAGCTGCTCCTGGTGGCTCTAATATATGCAGTAACATTTTTTTAAAATTAATTATCTTCTTCCATAAACAAGAAGGGGTTTTTCTGATTATGTTTAAAATGATTTTGTCTAAATTTATGCCAATTCCAGCTGAACTGTCCCTGAAGCTTCACTTGGGGAGTAGGGAAGTTATGAGCAAAGATCTGTACAAGCGTTTTGTTCAAATTTCTGGTTTGTGCTGGACGTGTCAGAGGACAGGCAAAATACTCCCCAAAATGCTGTTCCTTGGAGAATGTGGCACCTAAACCTGAAATTTTATAATTTTATGACTGGACTTAACAAAGAAGGGATAGTAACAGGATTTACTCAAGGCCCCTGAACTGGAAAACCAACATTTACATTCCAGATGGAGATGCCAGACCACATCCTCACATATAAAATCTGGGTGTCCATGTAATTAATTGAAGTATACAATTTGGGTGTGGAGAGATGGAAGGGCAAGGGAGTTATATACAACAGATTATTAACCTATGAAGTCCTGATCTGGTTTTACTTGTCAAACATGGATTTTTCTCATTTAGCCTTACACATTGAAACAGTTTTGCCTGATCTGAGCTTTCAAGGTATGGTATTTAATTATGTGTCATCAATCATGTGTTGTACTTCTTCATCTTGAACAGGACAGTGCTGAAGCTGCACATCACATCTTGTAGGTGTTCAGATGTGTAATTTATGGGCAACAGATATTTATATTTTCTCAGTAGCATCTCTTATTGATAAAATCTCTATTGTTCTAGCAAACATTTCCACGCAAATCAACAGCAAAAGGGCAAAAGAAAATATAAAGAAAATTTGGATGAATCTTCTTAAAATGTTTTTTTTTTTCCCGCTTCCATTTAAAGGTTAAGTGGAGGTTTCTCTGTGCTTGAGCATTTGTTACCCCTTAAATGTAACACACCCACCACATCTCCTACTGTTCCTGAAGACTGTATCAACCTCTGAATGAATAATTTAAAGCTAAGTTAACTTTTCTGAGAAGGAGTTTACTGAATAGATGTAACTGGTGCCCGCTAGTTATCACATTCCAGGGTACTTGATGAATAAATTATCTTTTTTCCTCTGGCAGGAAACAGTCCTAATTTTTGGAAGTACATTTGCGCAAAATATCCAAAAAAAAGTCAAATATATTTTTATGTGTGAAGAGCCTTCATTCATTTGAGTCACAGGCATCTATTTCCACAAGAAAATGTAAAAACCTAATGACAAATGATTAATGTTTTTCTTAGGAGAAAATGTCATTGTTTGCTTGCAGAATCAGGCATCTCCATGTGCTTGATTTAAAGCTTATCACAGCTTAAAGTCACATGAAGGTCACACCTCCTGTAGGTCAGGCAGAGGAAGAACCCATCTTTCCCCAGATTTTGTGAGAAGAGAAAACAGCTCATGGGGATATTTAAAAGTAGCCAAAAAAGTTCATTGGAAGGGCTCCTTATCTCTTGCTGTTTGTCTGAGTTACAACTGAGGAAAATGGAGCTGATTTGTAAGAAAACTCCTCACCCTGTGAGCTGTGGGCCTCTGCAGCCTCCCTGATACGAAAGGGATGCACTTCCAGTTACTTACAGTCACTGAATTCCTGGAGTTAATTAAAAGTATAAATAATTTGCAACAAGAGGATGAATGGGGCTGGGAAAATTATTTGTCCATGTATTGATTGCAAGCATATTTCTCAGGTTCCTCGTGATCTGATTTTTTCCCCATAGGTGGGGAAAAAATTTGGGCTGGATCATTAACTGGAAACTCAGCACCATTTAAACTGAATTCAGAACTGCTGCACAGTTTTGCCCTTCTGTAGCTCTGCTCTGTAAATCAGCAAACAAAATTTGGCAGCTGAATATTTTATTCTCAGTAATAAACTATACTTGAGAATGCATTTGCTCTCATCTGTGGATTTGCACAGATACACTTTTCTTTGGCATTACATCACTTTTCTGCCAAACTGTAGTTTGAAATTTAGAGAGACTAAAGGATGTTTATTGAGTTATTAATTGCTTTTCACTTACCCATTAGGCTTCAATTTCATCTTTTCACAAGAAGACATTCAAACACCTTTTTGACCAAAGCTACCCAGTGGGAAAGTGAAAGGTTGTAGGGATTTTACACGTGCCTCGGACTGGGACAAATAAACTGAATTCACTATAATATCACTCCATGCAACTTTCTCCTGCCACTAGTTAGGCCTTAGAACACTTAGAAGGTTGCTCTTCTAATTTGAACTGTGTGAGACTTTGGCTGGAGGCTACTTCTGTGTCCCAGTGATAAAAGAAGACATAAAACAACCCAGTGCCTGATCATGCTCCCTGGCTGTCAGTGAATCATGTTTAATAGCATCTCCATTGCAGTTTTGGCCAATTTGCTTGCAATGGCATCCTTTTCCATGGGCTTGCTGCTCAGCAGGCCCTGAAGCAATCTATGAATAACTTCCCAACAGATGCTGTTTATGAATTGAAGCAAATGGCTTCCCTGTTTCTCTTTTTTCTCACTTCAATAATTTTCAGTTACATTACGATGAATATTTATAGTCCTATAGCAGTGCATAAAAATGGGAACAAGCAGACCTGTGCATTGTTTCATACGTGAGTGCAGTTCTAATGGCTTTTGCCTCAATGGTTTTAATGTTCTGCTGATGGACTGAAAAGAGAATGCAAATTGTAGATCAGTCACTTCCATTCAGGGTTTTAGCAGACTGGGCATTGATGGAAGGGTGTAATAGGAGCCAGTGCAGTGCACCTGATCTTCTGGAAATAATACACCCCCTCACACAAGCCTGCAGTACCTTCCTACTTGACTTCATCTCCTGGGACTAATCCCAACTCTCTGCCTTGTTGAGTGCAGGAGTTTGCACGAGTGCAGCCAGCCCTTGCTGGGGCTGTTGGGTTTGTGTGGACAGGTTTTGGGAGTGGGGGGCTGCCAGAAGCTTCTCCCATCTCTGATGGAACCAGCCAAGGCTGAGCCTGACAGAGCCCCTGGGATAATGTGTTTAAGAAAAGGAGAAATATATCTGTGCAATGGAAACTGCAGCTGGAGGGAGAATATGTGAGAGAAACAGCTCTGCAGACACCACTGTCAGTGGAGAAGGGGGAGAAGGAGCGGAGGAGGCATCCAGCTCTGGCCAACCCATTACACTGGATTCATCAGGTAAAATGTTATGTGACTTAGCATAAAATTAATGGTTGGTGGTAGAAGTAGCCAGTGTTTCAGGTAATTCAGTTGGAAAGTGCAAAGGACTAATTGGTTTGTCATCAGCCATCATTCTCCAGCAGAACACTGCAAAATTCTTGTTCAATCCTAAAAAGGCCACTTTGCAAGTTTTATAATTCTATAACAGTTCTTCAATGTTGTTTTGCCAAGAAAAGTGGTTAAATTTACAACTGTAGATGCTTATTGAGTTTTTTTCCAAAGGAACTGCTCTTAGTGGTACTTCATTCATCTCCAAATGTCTGAACTATTTGTCATTTCTATTAAACAATAGAAGGGCTAAAGAAATAATGGTTTTGCTATCACAATAATTCCAAGATTAATAAACCCCTCTAACCTATTAGATACACTTGTACAAACATATTGTCCATAAATCTATGCTAGATACAAAGCATGCATATTTGAATACAGAATATGTCAAATTGTGGCATTTTCCACTGCTCTATAATAAATTCATTTATACAATAAAAATAATTGGAGACATGAATGACCACACACATTATTCACACTACAGATCTTTAACACAGCAGTTTATTCCCAGTACAGAAGCTGGAAATAGGAAACAATCTGAACAATTTCTTGTATCCTAATATGATGGCACTCATGTGGATTGCAGCTTTTAAAAATCCACTGTAAATAGAGCACACTAAATAAATATGACTGTTGTGCCTAGGAAACCCAGCCTGTGTGATTTCATCACTTTTGGCTTCCCATAAATGAATAAAGGGCATATACCATGTTAACGTACATTATCAATTGATGTGTCAAAAATGTAAACTGGAGATATGCAATGTGTCCTCAGTTTTAGGCCATTAAGTAGCAAAAGAAACACAATTACGGCCACGCCAACCTACCCTTGTAAAAGTATTTAACATTCTGAAGTATCTTCCAAAAGGCACAGATAGTACAAGGCTGGACTTTCTGATGGACGGGATAAATTTGAAAACGTGCACTTGCTCCATTTTCCATCCAGTCAGTAACTTGAGGAGTTGTCATGTTGGATTTTTGAGGAGGCCACAGCCGGGCACCAGCTTTAGGAGAGTGCAGTGTACCAGTGTGTTGTTCACATCTTTGCTAAGGTTTTTTTTTTCTACTCCTCTCTAAGCAGTCCTTCATAAAGTATAGAATCATAAACAAGTCCTTCCCTTGAGATTACATTTAATTAAGAAAGGTACCAAACCCACAGTAATGTAAAGACCTAATTTGAATTTTTCTCTATCTTTTAAGAAGGAAATAATGCAGTAAAAAGTTGACTAGATACTCACAAAAATGTCTTCTTCCTGTCAATCACACACAGCGGGTTTTTATTTAATTATTCCATATAATTTATCTTCACAGTTCCCTCCATAACTCATTTCCACAGCTCCTTGCTTCTTGGACAGGTTATTGATCTAATGTGTGCAGAGGAGGCTTTTTCAAGTCAGTCTTTTAATAATAATCACCTATACACAAAATCAAGGAGCTTTTTAATACAGGCAGTAGTAAGAATTTGATCAATGAGAGCATTACAGCATTAGGCCTTAAATTAATTGTTTCAGCTTACACTTAAGGTAACTTTGACATCACTTCAATATCTGATCTTTTCAGGATTTTATCATGTAGGAAACGTTATCTTCATAAATCACTGTCAGCTAAGAAAACATAAAACAAAGGAAGTGGCCTGAATGATTTTCCAGGGGCAGTTGGGGACTGAACTAGATGCTGGCCCTGGCTTCCAGCTCCATGACAATTTAATTATTTTAATATTGTAAAAATTCCAGGGAAAGCACTGAAAAAGCTCCACCCAAAGCATTTGACAGAAATGTTTGTAATGTGTTACAGATAAACTGCCATTGGGACATAGCAGAGATGAGTTATGCTGGAGAGCAAGGCTGAGTCTGTACCTCAGGGCTTTCTTCTTTAGTTCACCACAGAAATTCCTACTAAGGAATATTACTGGAATAGGAATTGCAATACTGGACTAATATCAATAGTGTAAACCCATTGCCCCCTCCTTATTAACATCAATTTGTTTTTTCAAGTTATCATAAACCATTTTTTAAAAAAAGGAATCTGAAATAACAGGCAGAAAGTGAACTGGGGGGTCAAGTGTGAAGATGTTTTGCATCACACACTGCTCAGCTCCCCAGTGCTCCTTGGGGATCATCATTCCCAGTGGGCAATTCCCTTTGGGAGCAGGAATAGCAGAGCAGTCAGTGTGCCTCAAGAGAAGGAAGTGATTAAATGGATATTCTTTCCAGGAGGAAGAGATACCTGTAAAATGCACATATATTCCTTCAAAGGGGGTTAATGGTGTGCACGTAGTTGTGAACTTCTGTACATTTAAACAATCATAATGCTGGGTGTTTTAATGAGTTGTTTATTACTTGGACCATCCATTTACCACACATCAAACAGGCTATAAATACTGATCGATATAAATTATTAATAAAATCAACATCTTTTATCACTTTCTTGCCTGACATAAACTACAATGAGCTGAAAGTCCTACAAATGCTTTTAAGTGGTTCCCCCTCCTCCCTCCCAGCACACATGAACAAAACATTTGATTTTATAAAGCAGTGGAAGTGCTTTTTCTGTGGCTAGAATAAATTTCCTCAGTGTTTCTATAGTGGAGACTAATAACCAAAGTGGCTTTGTTATTACCTAACAAAAGGCTAACATGTTTTATCTATAAAAAAATCGTATCTTTTCTTTTGTCTGTTTCATCTCAGCCTTGTTTTCTGCTATAGTTAATTACTTTTCTCATAGACAAAATAAACTCCATTAGCAGTAACAAGGGAGATCCAGATTAAGGGCTCAGGGAGGCTTGGATCTTAAAGTTAACATTATTGTGTGAGCTGGAATTTATCAATTTGGGATTAAAAATTAAACACCAACAATGTTTTAGAAGCGTGATTCATAGTCAAACCAAAGTGCTAGAATGTTTATTTGATTCCACGGAAAAAATAGTTGTCTTTATCTTAACTCTATGGGAATTGCACGGGTATTCAAAAGGAATATGTCTTTAACAAAGCTAAATTTGAAACATCACATGTGATCATTTCAGTTTTTTTCTCTTTTTTTTTGTTTTTTTGCCTTTCCCAGTGTGACAGGACTCAGACAAAAATAGCAGAATATCACAGATGTTGCTTTACACCAGTCACTGGTATTGGTTATATAAATGATGTTTTAATACAAACACACAACTGCTCCGGTTTTATTGTTGTCAAAATTTTGTTTCATATGTAATGATAAATGGAGTAGTTTGAGCAGACCTGACATTGACAATTTGCTTCCTCCACTGGGCTGCATGGCAAGCTGGAGTCACCTCTGCATTTTTAGATGTCTTGGATTATGGAACCAAAACTGTGTATTCTATTTTCATCTGCTGAAAGCAGTTGGGGAAATGTGGGGGNTCATCTCTACTCCAACAGAGTTTCTCTCTTTCTCCAGGAGGACTGCTTCCAAACACCCTGACCAACAGGGTGTCAGGTCGTGTCCCTGACTCTGTCAGGGTTTTCTAGGCTTTTTGTTCATTTGTTTGCTTGTCTTTTTGTACTATTACATTTGTATTTTTTAATATTCCTAGTAAAAGAACTGTTATTCCTATTCCCACATCTTTGGCTGAAAGCCCTTAATTGCAAAATTATAATAATTTGGAGGGAAGGGGGTTTACATTCTCCATTCCAAGGAAACTCCAGCTTTCCCTAGCGGATACCTGTCTTCTAAACCAAGACATTAGAACATTTAATTCTGAGCCTTTTTCCACTCCTCTGACACTCCTCAGTTGGCTGCTGGGGCCGCTGTAGATGGGCTGGGGCTGTGCAGGAGCTCTGGACAACTCCTGCAGCTCAGAGCTGTGCTGTCAGCTCCCACCATCAATCTGCCCCTGGAACCTCAGGTACCTCACTGACTTCTTGGAGAGCACTGGGGAAACTGACTTTTCCAGCCACAGGTGGCTCCTGCAAGCTTTGATTGTGTTTGTCCCAGATTTTTCCCCACGTTTGCCATGGTACCAAGCATCCCTAACTGCTGCACCGCTTTGGTTTCAGCCCCAGCTGTGCTCTCATAAAGCCAGTGACAAGACTGCCTGCCAAAATCAGATGGATGGGAGTCTGCAGCCTCTGGGATGTCTGGAATTTCAGAGGAAGGGTATTTCTGGTCAGGTGGAGGTGTTTTAGGGCATATGGTGGAATTTGGGCAGGGCAGTCACCCAGATTCCAGCCAGCAAGGATCCCCTAAGCTATGGAAATGGGTAACCTTTGGATCTGGGAATCAGGCAGTGAGAAATCCCAAGGCAGAAACTATTTTAGTATAACAACAGCTGAGGCCATAAACCACTGTGAAATAAATATACTTTATAAACATAAAGTGAGAAAGTAGTCCCTCACTTACAGTTTTTATGTGATTTATGTCTTTAATTTATTTAAATCAGTGACCCACCAAATGCAGACACAAAATTAGAAGCTCAGAAAAAAATTCAACAGCCATGAGGAAATACTGAGGTTTTATTTGTTCTCCTCCTGCAGCTGCCTCTCCATGTTATATGAATTTATCTCAAAATGAAGCACAATGAGAAATCATCTTGCCAGGATATTATTGATCTGTGATTTGGGTACCAGGCTCAATACCCTGCAGACACAGATGTGAAAGAGACAATTTACACCCTCTCACCCCCAAATTTTTCAGAGGGTACTTAGTTTCAGATATATAAATCTGTAAGCTTTTTGCAGCAGTTTTGTGACCAAATCTATGCCACTTTTATTACTTCTGGGATTTTTCAGCAAACCAAGAATGAGTCAGTATCCTTGAATAATCAGCTGGTCATGCTTTGAGAGCTGCTGATATCCGTGCACAGGGCCCAGAGGGTTCCTCACACAGCCAGGCTGGGCTGGGAGGTGCTGAAGGGAAGGGGGTTCTTTTTTTCTTATTCCTTTCTTTTTTTCCCCCATTGGTTACAGTGGGATTTGGTTGGAGCTCAATAAATTCAACAACAAGTACCGGATCTTCAGCTGGTGTAAATTTCACACATTTGCTTCAAAAGCAGACGCTGCCTTTCACAGTGGGAATTTTCCTGCTATCTTGGGTATACACAATTTGCAAGTGCTGAAGTTGGAGTGTCCGGCTCTGTAACTTTGAAAAAGACACTCAGATTTTTCAGCGTTACTGGTGGATGTACAGTGCTTTTCTCCCTGTTTCTACTGTCTCTGTTGTTGGCTAGTAAAATGATTATTTGTACAGACATTTTTCAGAAATATGTCACCAAATTATGCACCATTCGAGTAAAACGTGGTCCATGTGGCAGGACAAAGCCAAAAATTCACAGAATGATATTTTCTTTGGCCAGCCCTGCTTAATTTAGGAAATCAGAGTGTTTGTAACATTACAATCTGGCCCTCCCTACCAAAATAGTCCCACTCTCTTTCAATATTTACCAGGAAAGGTACACCAATACATCAGTCATTAGTTGTTGAAAACCATGTATGAGCACAGGAAAAAAAAGGAGTTTAAATTCTCTCCAAAATATTGACTTCTTTTGTAGTCTCTGACGAGTCAGACAACCTGTTTGGCCCTGCAGTAGCCACTTGGTGTTCAGGATATTGGTGGTCAGGAAGGAAGGGCTGGTGGGATTGAATGGGCACATGGCCTGGATGAAACCCTCTCTACATGGTTGCCTCAATAAAAAGCTAGATCACTTTTGCAGACTTGGAATTGCACTACCTGGAGAAGCTCTTTTATCTTCCTTAGAGGGGGGTTAGCTCAGCTCATGAGCATATTTATGCCTTAGGAAAGCATCTTTAGTATTAGACTATTTGAAGTGCAACAAAGACAAGTTGCACTTTCTCAAGGCTAAGTCATTACGTGTAAAAGCTCCTTCTGGAGCCTGGCCATTTAAAATATTTTAAAAGTATTTTTTTTGTTAATAGGTTGAGCCATAAAGATGAGATAACGGCAGTCAAATATTTGTTCCTGTTCCACAGTGATTACCTTTGCTCCTTGTCCATGTCAAGGAAGAGCATTCACAATGCTGATTTTCTGCCAGTGCTTCTTCAGAGCTGTGCCCAGCTCTACACAAGGATAGCAAGGATAGCAGGCCTGAAGGGCCACCAAATTCTGCCCTGGGACATTCTGTGACGCTCATGGGAATCTCTTCCTCAGCAAGGCAAGAGAAGGAAACTGATGATTTCTGCAGGACAGGGAGCAGGACATGCTGCCTGTGGTGCCCTCCAAACAGTGTGTCATGGGAGTGGCACCTACCTGCACCTGTACCTCTGTCTAGAGGCACCACAGGAGTGCCATGGACAGGGACCATGGCAGCTCCACTTTTCTTCTCATTGCTGGGGACAAAATGTGATAGAAAAGGTGTTCTAGTTCATCAGTTTTTCGAAAGTATAGACCAGAAATTTTTGGCTGGCTCTTCTGACTCAAGAAGCTTCAGAAGGTGAATTTGCAGCACCATCAAACCTCAGCTCCAAGAGGAGCCGATAATTCTCTTTCCAATGTCATCTCCATTGACCTCAAAATGAGATTTGCTGTTGCCATACTGTGTGGAATATGGAGCCCTCTAATGTCAAGAAACTGCAGTGGGTGAAACGTGTCCTCCACAGCTCAGCTCAGAACTCACCCTTCAGCAAGCTGTGGGCCCTGGCAGTTTCACTGTACTGTGCTGAAACACTGTGTGATATCCTTGATGAATGAAAGACTTGTTAAGTGTGCTGACTCTACATGCAGATTGCTACACTGATAACAGCTGACTCCACTGGTACTCCACCAGGCCCAAAACCAGCATTGTACCTTGAAGAAACTGATGTATTTCTCATTACAGATGTTTTTACAACATTCCATCAAGTGCTGATGAGAAACGAGGCAAATGAACACTGTATGTTGCATGACAATTCTGTTTGCAGAATAGACACAAGGCAAATTTCTGGAAGAAGCCATTAAGTTAAAGTCAGAAATTAAATCCTGCCAAATCCCTAAAGTTGGGGAAAATACATGGTTACCAAAGAAACAAAGAGCATGGAGAGATAGCCATGCCACTGAAGCTCAAACCTCATCCAATGGCCGAAAGCAAGAGCAAGCTGTATTAATAGGAGAGAGCTCAGCATGTAACAATGAGAAAATCTGTAATAATGGCTTAAAATCCAGTCTAATTTTCCATGACCTTCTATAAGCCCAGTAATACTCATTAGTGTCTACATGAATTTGTTAAACCTTCTCAGCACTGAAAAAACATTACTTCATTCAATTTGGATTTGTTTGCTTCTAAAACTTCCATATGCTGTAGCTTCCCTGGGAGTGACAATAACTTGTATTTGAGGATTATGGAAACACGTCATATATTCCACACCTCAAAAACAACAGCTAAATAGAGTAATCTACCACATTTCAAAAAGCAATCAAATGCACAGATCCCTGCCCTTTTAAGTAAGAGAGCTTGCCTGTACGAGAAGCATTCTGAATTTCTTAATTAAATGAAAAATGAGATGAATGCAAGTGAGGCTATGAGCTGATGCAGCTTCATTGTAATAGCAGTCATTAATAGTTATTAATGATAACTGGGATAAACGGTTAGATGTCATCCATGTGACATGAACAAATTATTAATATGTGTATCTTAAGGGAAAAAAAATCCTTGGCTGAGGCTTGGGTGAACTTGCAGGCTAAGAGAGTAGGTACAACAAAATGCAGGCACTGGACATTTGCTTTGATTTTGGATATATTGTGTTTGAGCAAGGAACCCAGCATCCCACAGTGGCCAGCCAAGGAAACAGCAAAGATTTCACAAGTTGTGATGGAATGCCCCTTTTGGCTCAGAAACCTGTGTTCACCCCTGACTAATTCCATTATGCTGCTCAAGCTGACATCCTGATTAAAAGCAAGTCATTCCATTTAATCATTAGGCAAACACAATATGAGTGCTGAGTAGATTTGGTAAATAAGAAGCTGCTCAGTCCTTGCTCCTCAGGTGCTGATAGCACTAGCACCTGCCTTATCTCCCGTGTTATCAGCACCACAGAGATATTCTCCTGTGTTTTTCTGCCACAGAGACACTGCTTGAAACTGCAACATCATAAACAAGAAGCCTTTGGGTATTTGCTTTTCTCTCTTTCAAATACACATAACCACTCAGCAATACCAGGATAGTTAAATTGCCCTGAGAGCTAAATGACTTTGAGTTGGGTTTCTTTTCTTGACTACATGAAATCCTGATGCACCACTGGTACCTGTGGATGCACCAGAGCAAAGATCTTTGCTGGGGAGATATTCTGCCACCCATTTACAGCCCAAGGTGGATGGAATGCATAACCCCCCTCAGCAGTTCATACTCAGACTATGCATTTCTCCACATGAAGAGCAGCTGAGTCCACCCACCCACTCCCATGTTCAGCTGGTGGCATCAAAGAGATTTCCCCTTTGTCAATGCTGTCACTCCTCACTGAACAAGGACATTTTTGACTTAGGTGCATGGCACACACTTTTCAAGACAAGTGAGGGCACTGCAACAGCAGGGGAGTATTTTAAAAACCACTGCTGTGGATCCAGCTCTTTGAAACAATGGGAAATTTACTACTGAATTCCATGAGAGTAGAATTGGAGGACAGCTTTCCAAGACACTTCTGTGCAAAACTGTATTTCAAGATTTAGGGATCACTGAGTCATAGAATAGCTTGGATTGGAAGGAGCCTTAAACATCACCTTGTTCCAACGCTCCTGCCATGGGCAGGGACACCTTCCACTAGCCCAGGCTGCTCAAAGCCCAGTCCAACCTGGCCATGATGCCAAGGGGGTTGAGCTGAGCTGAGCTGTAGCACTGGTGGTCACCCTCCTTTTTATCTCACTCTTTTCCTTGTATTTACACTGAAGTGTAAAATTTTTACCATCCTGTACTTACCATCTGAAGTGTCAGGGGAAGCAATGGGCAGGTACACAGAGCTGGAGGAAAGGAGCTGCAGCTTTTCCTTGGACACAGCTCATCCTTTCTCAGATCCACAGCAGGATGGAGCCTTGCTATGCTGCCAGGCACAAGTACCACTCAGGAGGTTGCACCTAAATCCTTCTAAAATGGCTGTTCCATCATTCTGCAAGAAACAGTCTCCAAACATCTCTCAGAATAGGAGTTTTGAAAAGCCCTAACTCACAAATTAATATTTTTCAGGCAATTCCTGTCATATTTATTATTACATTGCTATTACCACTATTGGCATTTTTGCCCACAGTTGCTCACACATTTTCAGAGTGAGGATAGAACTGGATCCCAATTAATTTTTTCCCCATTCTACTCTCACACTTCTGAAACCCAAGAAATTCTGCAGCTGTCACCAGCCTGCCTATTAAGCCTATTATTTTGTTTCCTGACTCCCTCCCAAAGAGGGGCATCAGGATGAGCTTGTTCTTGAGACCTTGCTGCCATTTCCCTTTGTGTCCTGTTTGCAAGGTGCTGGTGGTTGGTTGCAGACTGGAGAAGGCTCCCAGCACATCACCTGTCTGGGCAAACTGAGGGAGCAGCGTAGCTGGAAATAAAACCTCCTGGAGTTGCTGGTTTAATGCTGTTTGCATGGCTTTCCCTCTTCAGTTTGCAATCACTCTGACCTCCAAGAAGGGTTTTACAAGTTCCTACCTTCAGAGCTTTGTAGAGAAAAGTATTCGTTCCATCTTCCCATCAGAAACAGCCTTACAACAACTGGTAAAGGGGAGAGAGGCATTTTATTGTCCTGATTCCCTTAAAGCAGCAACACCCTGCAAAACTGCAGGACAGTTATAGGTGCTGGGAGATTTTTTGCTATCTCCCTTCCTAGCTTGTGTATTCCAGTTCAATACATCCTCACAGCCATGATTTTCCATTATCATAGTTGACATCTTGCCTTCTGAATGCAAAAAGGTGCATTTGCTGGTCTGTCTGGAAGCTGAGCTAGGGAACATTGCTTCCCACTTGATAACACTTTAATGTTCTTGGGAAACATTGGTCTATTTGTTGAAATTTTGTTCAAATAAAACCTCAGCCAGAAGTGCTGTAGGGCTTTTTATATTAATCTTTCCAATGGCCTTGTTTAAAGCATGAATTTTCTTTGGGGGCTCTTGTATTAACTTACTTATTATTAAGGACATTGAAGATTGGGAAAAATAAAGGCAAAGCTGCAGACTGCTGAGCTGAGAGACCCATATCCTAATCATAGCATACAGTGAGATGTAGAGACTGTGATTAGGATAAAAGTCTGGTCATGAAAAGTGACAAAACACTCATTGCCTTCAGGAAGATCAGTATTCCTCCAGTGTCTCTCTGTTGAGAACAGAGGTTCTCCTTCTTTGGCTAAAACTTGTTTCTAATTAAGTCACTGATTTCAACCTCACAGTGAACTTCGTCTATTTTTTTCCCCTCCACTAAAAATTAGACTGCTTTAAAATGAACTGTGAATTCTACAGAAATATTCTGGTTTAGACAAATTTGCCATTGAGTAACTGGGTAGTTTTTGTTAAAAAGTCTTTAAGATCATGGCACTTATTTTACACTGATTCTGAGAAAATTTCCCCTGCAGGCCCCTGTCTGAGTCTCCTGTTGGTTTGATTCATTGCAGATTTTCCCCTTATAGGGTGAGTAGCTTGACCATTTGATTTTATTGTTGGTTTCTTTCCAGATGCCAGAAGTACTGAGTATTTAAATATATATCTGAAGTTCAGCAGGAAATTGAAAATTGATTCTCTACAGCAGTTATCTGAGATATGGTTCAAGTTCTCACTTCAAGTTAGCCAGAGCAAAGAGCTAAAGCATTCTCTGGGGAATGCCAGCTTGACAGATGCTCCGGAGTGATTTCTGTGGCATCTTTGAAGAGAAATCCAGAAATTATGCTTTTGTTTAAAGAAATCTCCCGTCTCCTCTTGGTTCTTCTAAATAAGGGTGGAGGGTAAGAAGAGAACAAAAAGGATTTTTGATTCCTTGGTTCCAGGCACCCTTCAGCAGGGATGTGTGATGAGGTGTCAGGTGGGTGATGCTCAGGGTCAGGCTCTCTGTGATCTTCTTTAGTGTTGTTGGGACAGTCATGACACACAGAGTGACACCATGAAAGTTGAGAAGGCTTTTTATTATGGCCACATGCTGTCTTTTATACAGTTTTTACAAACCTCGAGAGCAACCTCTAATTGGTTAATAGCTTTCTTGTTGATTATTCGATTGATAGTAAAAGGTAATTTACTTGTCCATTAAATCTATCTATTCTCGGATTGTTTCCATATTTTCTTTACTGATTCTCCTGGGACAAATCCCTTGTTATTACAGGTGCACTTATTTTTCACCCTCAGAATAGATAGTTGTATTAAAGGAACTTCTCATTCTCAAAACAGCTTCATATGGGAATTTAGAGATTACTTGTTAGCTGCACCTAGAAGAAATGGCAGGCCAGTTTTTTACCCTATTCCTACACCTCAGCTGGGCTGGGGCATGGCCAGAGGCTGTAGTCAGAGCTCAGACAGCTCTGCTGGATCTCATGGATGGAGCTGTGAAGGAGGAGGTGTCTTCTCCTTGCCAAATATTTCAGTGAGAGTCAGCGCGTTGGGCAGGGCCAGGACGACCAACCACGGCTGGAGCTGGGATATCCACGGGGACAGACGTGAGTGTGGGCTCTTCCCACAAGCACAATCCACTGCTGACTGGTGTTGGAAGCACATGGCCTCTGCCATGATACTGGAATTATCCTTTGCAAAGCTTCTTGCTTCCTTTTTTCCTTGCCAAGGCTGGGATTAATACACAGGAACCATAGGTTTTGTCTTCAGACCTGGATGTTTATTGTTTCTCATCCATTTACAGACTCACAAGCGTGAGCTCCAACTAACAAGCTAGAAAACAAGGTAAAATGGAGAGCTTCTAACTCTTTCCAAGGTTAAGTGATAATTACCTAATAACGAGGTGACACCTATATTATTTATGTTTTTGACCCAATAATGACCACCCAAGGCCCCCAATGCGGACTTTTTCATCCAATTACAGAAAACCACCCAAACCCATGAAGAAGAAGGAGGAAGAACATGAAGAAGAAGGACTCAGGCAATGCCCAAAGCCCTCCATCTTGACTCACAGGTATTACTATATACTAAACCCCCAAATTCTCAGTTTCCAGAATTCCAACACTCCTTTAGTTTCCCAAGCAGTTCCCAAGGCTGCCTAGTACTGCTGAGGCTGAGGAGGCTCCAGTAGAGCCAAGTGCTTACTGTAAAAGTAAGTGGCATGACATAAAGTCCTATTTTTACCAGTATTTCTACGAATTTGATGTCCAGCAGAGATTTACTGACTCAGACTGATGCCCTTTGGCATTCTGAGCTATATAAAAATGAATGGTTAAAACGACATTTGGAAGCGGAGTTTATTGATGTTTTTCTCAGCAAAATTAATGAAACTATTCTTGGGTAAAATATTTACAAGACTAGAAGAGTGACTTAGATACTTCCCTGCCTAAATTTAATGTGTCTCCAGCACCACTTGCAGTGGTCACTTGTCAAATGTCTCCTGGCCTAACTTGGGATATGTGAGACCTCAAACCCTTTTATGCTCTGGCAGGAGAGTGAGTGCAGCAATGATTCACTGTTACAGGCCAGTGTTCAATTCAGATTGATTTGGTTCTGTATCTTTCTTTGTTTAAAATGCATCTCCACACAAATGAGTCTGGTGTGTTCATGCTTCTTAAATAACCATTTTACCAAAATTCTGTAATAAATAAATTATCCTCAAAAATCTGCTGGATATACAAATAAATCTGCAGATTCTCTGTTCAGCAGCAGCAATAAATCCTTCCTCTATCACATACAGTGTTTACATTTGCCTAGGGGCTCTAAAACATTATGAGATGAAATGATTTTCCTGTTCCTTGGTGTCTGACTGCCATAGAATTTAAGTGTTTCATGAATTTAATTGTGGAGAGAACAGTTTAACATCTTTCAGCCCCCCGTGGGAAAATGGAAGGAGGAGCCAACTGGATATTGCCTGGAAAATGATTCATATTTAAAATTTAACAGTGATTACCGTATCAGGGGAGGTTCAGAAGGGCAGCAAATGACCCTGTATCCATTAAAGATCTGTGCAAACTGGCAAAAGAAGGATTTGGTATCATGAGTAGGGCCCAGCCTTCTGCTTGGGGTACAGTTGCATTCCAGGTTGCATAAATATCTTTATTTATGCAACATTCAGCCGATTTTCAGCATTTTCCTGAAAATCTATTAGTTGCTTTCAAGCCCTCTGAAAGGTATTCTATTTCATTTCAGGAGAATCCATCTGCCATGCTCTGAAGAGGGTGTTTATATCTCTAGCAACTAAAAGCTTACAAAAAAGCAGTTGCAATCTTCTGCTGGAGCAGAGGTAGATGAAACAAAAACTGCTACTGTTGCTTAGATGTAAAAAATAAAAAAAAAAATCTATTTTCAATGGAAAAGATTGTCCTGACTCGCCTTGATTACTGAGATTAAGGAAAACATAACTTCAGTCTATCAAACCACTTTTGTACCATTTAGGGAAAGAAAGAGAGGATTGCTGTACAAGCTGGGAAAGAGAGCAAAACTGCCAGTTGTACCTCCTTTAAACACACAGCCCTTCATAGTTTCATTTTCCCATGCCTGTTTTGTTTTCTTGGCCCTCTTTCATTCACCTTTTTCTTTCCAAGAAATACAAGAAGGAAATCCAATGTACTGTGTATGATCCTTCACTCTGACTTCCCTTCTTGCTGCACACAAGTCAGGGTGTGACATGAACAATAATTTGATGTACAGAGCCTGCAGTGGATTCTTGGATTTTATTCAGGACTAAATGACAACAAAATCTTTGAAAACCTGAGAAGAAGGTGGGGTAGTAAAAGGGATGTGTGGGAGAAGAGGAGTATAAAAAAAGGATCAAAACACATAAATTTCAGTTGGCAAGTGATAATATACTCTTCACTTTCCTAGCATTAAATTTGTAGCTTCCAATGTATTTTAGTGATGGATTCTGCATAGGAAACTTAATGTAAATTAGCTATTATAAATTTGTTTTCTAACAAGAAAAAAAATTAAATATCATCTTATAAATTTTGCTAATGTGCTTGGTAGTGAAGCAGAATCAGCAGTAAGAAAAAGAATACTGCTGACAATTTCAGTGAAGAAGAAAATCAGTCAAGTGTAATGTTCATCATTCCTTATTTAGTGGGATAATTTGATCCTGACATTCTGCACTGTGATGGGCATGCCTTGCTTTGTTCAAGATGTTACCCATTTTGTGTCTTCAGGAGCTGTCTTCTTCCCTTGCCACCAACTTAATACACACCCTTTTAACACACATGCATGGGAAATGAGTGTTTCCAGAGCTCCTGATTGTCCCAGCGCCTCTCTAGGTGCAGCTGACACAAAAACAAATGAATCTGCTTGCAGGGACACATTGTCTGAAGCGCTGCTTTGGTTCATTAAAGCAGTGCCTGAGCAGGGCTCAATAAATGCTCTTTATCACTGAGAATTAGCAGCAGTGTGAGCAGGTCTGTTGAACTTTGCAGCTGCACTCAGGGTTAAGAATGACAGGGTCTGAGTGCTGGGAATTGGAAGGAATAAAAATCTGAAATCAGAACAGCCTGGAGACTGGAGCATTCACTCCTGCATCTCTCTTAGGGTGGGACTGTGCATTAGCAGATGGCAGCCTAAAAACAATATGTGCTGAGAGAGCTCGGGATGTATGGCAGGATTTTCAACACCTACACAAGCGTTCTGAGGAGTATTGTCTGTCAGGGGTGGCTCAGCAATTCACGAGCTGCCTTTGTGTGGATTTCTGCAGCTATTATCTGCAGACGATCAGCCGGGAGATGTTGGAGGCAAATTCGAGGCAAATTTTTACAAAATGGAATACAGTAACTAGTCACAATATTAGTCCCCAAGCTTTGATGTGAGCCTTGTAAAACACATATAAAGCAGCCCAGGCCCCTCTTCATTGGTAGACTGTGGAGATGGGTTGGGTTGTGAGAGGCAGCAGAAAATTGTGACTGAAGAGCAAACCATGATCTTGCCATCTGCCTGGAAGAAACTATTATATAGGGTTTGCTGTCAATCAAACAACCTGTTTTGAAGCAGAGGCAGAACAGTATATGATTTTTTTTTTTTTTTAATCCTGCTCATTTCGTGCACTAATTCCCTACTCAAACTCACCATTTCCAACACCAGCACAGCACTCTGGGCTCTGGCTGCAGCTCCCTGCCTGGCCCAGCAAACAGGGAGAAGAGGTGTGGAAGAGAGCGCTCAGAGTGCTTTTCTTAAATAATGACAAAGCCCAAGGTGTGGCAAGGAATTAAATCTTAATTGTTTAAGCAATGGCATCATTGAATATTGGCTGCTGTATGTCACATATTCAGGATAGTTCTCACTTTTTTTTCTTGTTCCAAGGTGAGATCTTTCCCCCAAACTCTCATTTCCACCCTCTTTGAGGGTGTCTTTTGTGTTGCTTTATGATTTTTTCATTTGGTTGATTGTGGGTGGGTTTTTTCATGAACATAACTGAAGGCAAAAATTGTTGCTGTCTGCCTGCTTTATCTTTTCAACGATTTTCCTACGAACCTTAGGCTATAGTATTGCACAGCAGTGTATTTCATCCATAACTACATTTCCTCATGTAACACCTCTAGTCTGAGGATGTCCAAGCATGCTAAAATAGGTGTGTGGAAGCCACACTGTGCCCCTGCACAATCCAGGGCATTTTAGAGGTAATAAACTGAAGTATAATTTAATATCGTAGAGTGATTCCATTATGAGAGTCCACACTGCAGGGGACCAGTAGCACAGAAACCTCTCAATTTGATAATGGGTTTTTTTCCCCCACTGCTGTCTGTATTTATGATAAAGTGGAAGCAAATACGTGGGTTTGGAAATCAGCTGTTTGGTCAAGTCCCCTGGTGTAATGTATGAGCTGAGATTTGCTCTGCAGCTGAGGCCAAGGCAGAGTTTGAAGACTTTGAATTGCTATTTTCAGGGTAGCACCTGCACTTAAAAGAGACCAGAAGTGCAACACTTCAGAGCTGATCTGTCCTCTCACATTTTCCTTTGGCACCAGCCAATGCTTCCTTTCCAAAAGAGGTGCTGGGCAGTGCCAGGATGTGCCCTGGAGCACCTGGGCAGACCTGGGTGTCTGGAAACATTTCACAGCCAGGAGAGGCCCTGAGCCCCCAGCAGAGCTCCTGGCACCTTCCCACATCAGCCTGGGTGTGCCTGAGCACTGGGATTTACTCTAACCAAAATAACACTGTGCACCTGAGGGTGTTTTGAGCCTTTAAGCTCCTCCCTGTGCCCAGGTGGTTTGAGTTTATAAAAAGCTCCCGGAGGGAGGAAGGACACTGAGAGAAGAGTAGGGTGGTGGGTTTTGTTGCCTTTGAAGCTGGGGAAGCAGCCAAAAGGTCTTAGAGAAAAAAAAGAGCAGTCTAAGGCAGAGGAAAGCAAGCAAGAACTAAACCTGCCCCTGACTTCAGATCCATTTTTTGGTTGTTTTGTTTTTTTTCAGGTGAGTCTTTGGGAAATAGAATTTTGTGGGTTGTGGAGTGCTGTACTGGTTGTATTCATGGTTTGGGTTTTGAGCTTTCATGGTTTGTTGGGGGAATTTTTGCTTCTGATAGCGGTGGGGACTGGAAAAGAATTGATATATTTTTGAGCTTTGGTCTGTGTAACACCTTTTGGTATGGATTTGGCTGCTTTTCCTGCAATTGTCCCTATGCCAGAAGAAGGTGGAAGGTTGGCTGGGCTGGGGAACTCTGTCATGGAGGGGAGAGAGAGGGACAATCAAGCTGGGTCTGACTTGTTTTAGGGGGAAAATTGTTTCCTAGACAGCCTTGTTTCTATGTTGATATCTGAGATATGTTAAATTTGACAGAGGAGGCTTCTTTTAACTGCTGTTGAAGCCTCCTTTTTTTATTGCTTCAGGACAATGACAGAATCATAGAGTGGCTGGGGTTGGAAGGAGCCTCTGAAATCCATCTAGTCCAACCCTGCTTGTAAAGCTGCTGAAATAATAGTGGAGACCTATTTTTTTATTAAGTTTAACTGAGATTTAGGAACATAGGGAGTGTAGATGGAGTGAATGTAACCCAGTGACCATATCTGAGCTTTCACCATAGTGAATTTGCTTCCCAAAGTTTCTGAATGCCTTTGCTTTTCTTGGGTTTAGTTTATTTATTCTGTAGACATTAAAAACACCTGCACCTTCATCTGAAAGTTGACTTTTCAGCAGCAAAAGCAGATGCTAAACCTGTGTTTGAGGACTGATGTTTGACATAATGAAAGTGATATATCAAATGCCAAATGTCCCCTCTGGCTATAGATACAGTAATTTTCAGTTCATGCAGCCTCTGACCCATGAGTTTTCCACAGTAGGTGGATCTTGCCTGTAATGTGGTTTTAGCTGCTCTGGAAAAGCAGCTGCAGCCTGACAGAAGTAATAGTTTGTTTTCAAACTGGGAATATTCCAATAGCATTTTATGTAATTGGGTTCAAGCTGGCTCTTTTAAGAATCAGCTGGAGGCGCTGAGTTTGTGCTGGGACAAATTTGGGAATCAGTCTGGATTTTCAGATCAGGATGATCTCTCCAGCTAATGTATAGATAAATGATAATAATGTCACTAGAAGCCATGCACTGCTTGTTCATGGGCTGTTTTAACTTAGATTTCCTTGCTTTTTCGTATCTCTGAACTGAAACTAAATGGACAACTCATCTCCATTACATGATGGTTTACCTGCCATGATATCCTGAGCACAGTCATGTTTTGCTGGTTGTGTTTTAAATGTATTGACTGCTATTGGAATCTTTTTTGCATGATGATAATGTACTGCACAGACAATTCATCTTGTTAATCCCTAGCAAGTGCTGATCTTGTCAGCTAATGGCAAGTTCTAGATAAGGGTTGAGACTTTTTGTGTGTGTTGTCCTACATACTTTAAAAATAACTAGGACACAAACTTTTGTGATATAAACTTCCCTGACAAATATAGATGTGTTCTTTCTTCTTTCTCTCCCTTCTTAGGCTTTGGAAAACTGTAAAAAGCAGAATCATGCCTCCCAAACACAGTAATTGTGAAGACCAGACATCCCTTTGACAAGGAGTATCTGGGGGTTTAAGGTGGGCTGGGAAGAACAGTTGTGAGAATCCTTCCTTTGGCGTTCTGTTCTCACTTCTTGCTTTTGTCAACATTCAGATTTGTTATTTAATATTTTGTTGTTTTCCAGTACAAGCTACTTAGTGTGCTCTTGTGGTTCTTGTGGGGTTTTTTTGGTTGGGGGTCTTTTGGTTGGTTTCTTTTTCCCTGTGGTTATGTCATCTTCCTGGCTGGATCTTCCCTATGGTTGCTACTTGGGGATGGTTGACAAAACTGCTGCTTCTGCCAAGCAAGTTTGGTGTGGCTGAGGCAGCAGGGAGAGAGGCAGGGCAGTGATGTGCCATGAGATAAGAGGGTGGAAAGGAGCCACCAGCTCTGGGTGCCAAGAGCAGCAGGTGGAGCATCTCCTCTGAGTGTGCTGGGCTGTTGCCTTGGCTGATCCTCCACATCCTTGTGTCTGCACCTGTGCTGGAAGCAGAGCAAATTTCCCAACATCCTGTACTTGAAGTGGGACAATAACTGTCTGCACCAGCCCCTGGGCTCCTGTGGGAAGTGGTTTCCCAGCACAAGTTGTTCAGCTCTGCTTTTTCAGGCTCTTGGTGTGTGTGGTCTTTGTGTGGGTCAGTGGAGGCTGTGATCACAGCCAGACAAATCCTTGCTGTTTATTCCCTTAATGAAAAATGTTGTGTCTTTCTAGCTAAGCTTTGCTTATTTGCCTCCAGGGAAAACACTGCATCTTCTCTTGTCACTGGAAAAAGCTATAGGAGAAGAAAACCTGACAGTGCAGACAGAAGGATTTCATGCTGGCATTGGAAGGGCAAGAAAGGAAATAGATTTGGTTTGGTCATTAAGGTTGGATTATATGTCCTGCAAGAGAGGGGGAAAAGTGGTGAGGACTGAGGAAAAGGAAGGCTCAGGACAAGGAAGGCTTTCCTGGGAATATAGCAAAAGTTCTAGACATGAAGTGGAGCACATGCCTGAGCAGAGGGGATGTGCAGGCAGGAAGAACATCAAACATTGCTGCACTCTTGCACTGAATGTTGGGAGTGTTTGTCTGGGCCAAGCTGTGTCCAGGGAGCTGGCAAACTTGCGCTCTCCCTGTACCATAGGAATCCTCTTTGTGTTTCCTGTTCCTCTAGGGGAAAGGAGTTTTCCTTTCCAACCAAGAGCAAGAAACACAGGGAGGCCCTGGATAAGGATTTCTTGGCTGGTTGTACTCTGGGCTTGCTAGCATTGCTGTTCAGGAAATCACATGTAGGCACCTCAATCTTCACATGCTCAGCCGCTGGTTATCCATGTGGGATGGCTCCCAATGGAGGAAAAACTTGGAGAGGTGAGGGAGCCATGCAAAGCTGCTCTGCCAGAATTTGAAAAAAAGCTTCCAGAGATGTTGTGAAGCTAGGACGAGTGTCAGAAATGTGCCTTTTGGTGGGATTGAGGTAAAACCTGCTGTGAGACTACGCTTGGCTCACCTGTGTAGGGACACTGAGGTAGGGAGGAGCTGCAGTGCCTGTTGCCCAGGCAGCAGTCAAGGAGGAGTCTGGGATGAGGGAAGGAGCTTTGTAGGGTGGGTGGAAGCAGCTGGGAGGGGTGGGGAACGCAATCTGTGAAAAGCAAAGCTTCATTGTCCCAGGAACACGCTAGAACTGAGGAGCTTTGCATTTCCAAGGTGGCGAGCCTTCTCCAAACCCTGTGAAATACGAGCCTGGGATGTGTCGTGTTAAACCTCTTGATGGGGAAAAGGCAAGTGTGGAGGAGGAGGGGAGGGAGGCAGAGGAGGCAGAATGCAGAAAGCAGAGGCCAGAGGCCCCTGTTTGGGTGCAAGCACCAATCTGCTGTCTGCATGAGCCTGCCTGAGTTGCATATGCTCTCCTTTTCTGTGTGCCCAGAAAATTGTGATAAATAGAGGTCCAGGCAGGGAAGAGCATTTATTTTTATTTGCCTATTTTTGTCATTCACTTGGCATCTCTAGATGAATGGTGGAAGCAGGAGGGAGAGGCTGTTCTCCTTGTGCCTGCAGCCCTGGGTGTGGGGCAGATTGTCAAAGACAGCTGGATTCCTGCTGACCTCTTGCAAGCTACCTTCACCTTGGAAATCTCATCCAGTGTAATGGTCTGCTTGTGGCAGCTGTGCCAGCAACCCCGTGGAGTCATTCAGCCAGAGCTGTGGATAGGCAGTTTCCATGCTCTCCAGCTGGGATAGCCCAGGTGCTGCTCTCTGTCCTCTCCTCTGTCCCATCAGGTACCAGGGTGGGAGGACCTCCTCCTGACACTGCACTCCCAGCACTCAGACACAGACTACATAACCCAAAGGATGTTCTGCCCCTCTGCAGGGCATGGAGCCATCACACCCCAGCACTGCCAGGAGCTTCCATTCCACAGGATACCACCTTTTGTCCCATCCTCCTTTCTTCTAGAGACAAATTGCTTTCAGCCTTCCCTTTAAATGAGAAAGCATTTTGAAATGTGCAGACTGCTCACTGGTGTCTTTTCTACTTCCTATTTTCTCTTTCCAGAGTGTCAGTGTCAGTAGCCCTCCATTCAGCATGGGCCCAGGGGTGCTTGTAAAGCATCATCCCCTCCCTGTCAAAGCCAAGTGAGGGGGCTGAAGTAAAGCCCCAAAGCATCAGGTGAATATGACACTGTGCTTAGCCAAGAGGGCAAGAGGAAAATGTTTGATGTCGTGTTGGTCCAATGAAAGTTAAAATTGGCAGCAAAGACATCAAAGCAGGTGTGAGGATGCTTCTGCAAGATTTGCCAAGGACTCCTGTGTTCATGTCTGATGCTTGGAGCCAGGGCAGGGAAGAGGCTGCAAGCACAGCCTGTTTAATATTCTCTCTGTCCCTCTGATCTCCCCCCTACCCTGCAGAAGCAACATGTCCCCTGTTTCTGCAGAGCTTGTCCTGAGCAATAGCAGCATCTGTCAGGGGTTATGGTGGCATTAGCCTCATGGAGCTGGGAGTTAGCAGTGCTTGGCAGAGTGACAGTTCTGCTGTACCTTACATAAATCTGTATCTTGCATGAATCTGTCTCTGCCCACTCTGCCAAGGTGTGTGGTCACAATTTGTCTGATTCTTCCTGCTGTCCACAAGGCTTTTGAGTTTCTTAGATTATATTTGCTTGAGACCTTTCTCTTTCATCTTCCTTCACATCTCCCCACTCCATGAAGTGAAGTCCCTTTCGCTTGTATCTTTCCCACAAAGTCCTAAAAGGGATGTATCTTAAATAGGTGTTTATTTTCAATTAAGTTCCCATCACCTGCCCCTCACAGGAGCTGCAGAAATCTCCCTATGTTCCTATGGAATTGAATTCCTTGAGCCTTCCTGTGGCTTTGGGAGCAAGCCCCAGCAGCCTCCTCCTGCTGACTCCTGCTCTGGGCTGATCCCAGTAGCCACAAGGTACCAGCCTTGTTCTTCAGTTCTTCATGGTATTTTGTTGCCTCTCATCTGGTTTTTTTTTGAGCCTTCTAGACCCTTCTGAGACCAGAAAGTAATAACTACCTCAGTTCTTTACTGTCTTTCAGTGTCTAAGGAAGTTCTTCAGGAAAACAAGGAAACCCTTATTAAACATATCACTATATCCCCAACCAAACTTGTTCCATGTGTTTTCAGAGCACCTGAAAAGAAAATGTTGACCCCTTGAAAGCATCTCTGGTCATGTGAGGCTTGGCCTGAGCCACTCTCCTGTCCCCAGCTCTGCTCAGGGACCTGCTGTGGTGACCTCTGGGGAGGGTCCATGGCTGGTGATCTGTGTCACTTTGTCACCCACCTGCCACCAGCTGCCTCACTGTGTTAAGGCTGCAGTAAAGACCTGTCCTGAGCATTGTGGCAGAGACCAGAATAACATTTCTGTTGGTCTGCAGGACCAAGCACTGGGTATGTATTGCCCAGGAAAATACAACAGCTCCAAAGGAGCGTGTGATCTGTCAAGTAAACTCATTGCACCTCCCAGTGAGTCTCCACTGAGACAGATGTCCTCAGGTGCTGAGGTGGACGTACTTGAGTGCAAGGGTACTTAGTGCTGCTGTTATACCAGCTCTTTTGGTGTCTTGTGCTGGTGAGCAGTGAAGGTGGCACACTCTTCTACCACAGGTTATGCAGGGGAGAAGAAAATAATCCCCCATTGTGTTCTAGCACGCGTCCTGAGCTCTTAAAATGGAAGTTTCTGTTTTGTCTCCAAGCCCTTTTTCTTTTGTAGGCAGACATAAGAGCTGTATGCCAAGTGAATGGTATATACTGAGTCTATACAATGGCTCTTTAAAAAAAAAAATAATTACATATGGTACAAGAGGGAGAGGAAACCACTCCATTCCTGTAAATGGCCACTTAAGACGTGGAGAATAAATAACTGCAATAAATAATCTGGCATAGCTGAGCCTTGGCATTTGGGAGTAAATCTTTCCCCATTGTCTGCAGAGACGCCTCGGAAATGGAGCTGGGAGGAAAGATTCCCCTCAGAGTTGTGGCAAGGCTCTTTAAAGCCCCTGGGAGCGTGTGGGAGTCTCCTGCTCCCCCGTGGGTCTCCTTACACTTTCCCTGCACCACCCTTCCCCGTTCCCAGGCACCTCTGTGCGAGGGAAGGAGACTCCCTTTTAAGTCTCGCTCTCCTCTCGTGAATTAAGTGCCAGAACAAGGCTGGGGCACTGCGGGCGGAACGGGCGCGTCCCCATCTCTCCGGAGGCTGCCCATCCCCTCGCCTCCCTCCTGCCCATCCATCCCTCCCTGCCTCCCGCAGCCGGAGCGGCCGCTCCCCTGCGCCGTGCGGGCTCCGCTGCCGCTATTTAAATGCGGCTCCAGTCTCTGGCTGGGGCTGCCGAGCGAGGGCTGCGTCGCTTTAAGGCACATGTGATGCTCTCCCGAGCAGGGATGTGTTGAAATAGGCTCCGGTACCCGGGAGCAGAGCTGGGACCGCCGCCTTCCTCTCCGCCCGAGCCGCTGCTCGGCCCCGGGCGCCGCCAGACCGCTGCCAGGGGCTCCTCCGGCACAAGGGGGATGCTAGGAAATGATTTAAAGGTGAAAATGAGAAGGTTTCCACCCCTCAAACCTCGGCCACTTTTCTGACGGCGGTCTGAGAGATCAGATGTCTTCTCTACTCTGGAAACAGGATTTGTAACGGAAAAGAGATTTTTTTTTTTTTCTGCTTTTAATCCCGAGAAAGAAGATTATTGGGAAGCTATAAAAGAAATCCCTTATTGTGATACAGATGGATTTAAAAAAGTATTAGATCTTTCCGATGAACACTACTAGAGTGCTCTGCTCTTGGTTGGATTACTCAGGTAAGGAGCTTCCTCAGGATTTAAGATTCAGAAAGCAGATCTGGAACTCCTCGCATCATAAGTGGAAAATATTCACTGCTCTGTTTCTAGGCTAATGATAAGACGATCTCTGGGTAAAATTGCGTGTGTGTGACAGTTTGCTGACGAACGAGTGCATGAAGAAATGTTTGTAAGAAATACTGGGTTTGAGCAAAGGTAGTTTGAAATAGCGCAGTTTGAGAGGGGTTTTTATAATATAAAAACTAATAATCAAGCCTGAGTAGGTAAAGTAAGCCTGCTGTCCATGTGCTGGGAACATGATGCCGGAGGAAGAACGCAGGAGCATTCAGCAGGCTGTGGAAGTTTCGCTCTTTGACTGGGATTTTTAAAGTTCAGTTTAAATAACCTCAGTACCTGGAATTCCCCTGCCTGAGACTCACCTTTCCCTTTGCCTTGTGGTATAAAAAGCACGGGAGCACCAATAATGACAAGAAGGTGTTAATTCCTGGAGACACGGGAAGCCTCCCGGGAGCTCCCTGATCTGAGGAGATTGAATCTATTTTGCAAGATAAATGGGTCTGAAAAGAGAGGAGAAAAAGTGCATTGTATACTGCAAAGCAAACAGTTGGAAATTAAATTAATTATACACCAAGCAGTGCATCAAGCACTCAGTACAGAGAAAGGAAGAGCCTCACGCTGATCAAAATAATGTTTTGGTATTCTCTATTAATTATACTTGTCAGTTTATGTGGATCATTTCAACTAATTAGACTTAAAAAGCTTCCCAAAGACTCTGCTGCTTTAAAATCAGGGCGAAAAAAGGATTCATATGCATGCATTTTATTACCACAGCATTTCACTATTTTAATATTGCTCATCTTCCTACCGTAGAAATCCCCTGATATTGCATGCAGGGCTTTTT